>CAWUFW010032736.1:0-13399 GCA_963921515.1 Calotriton arnoldi | reverse complement strand
GTGTGTTCCAGGGCCCCATCCCCTGTGAGTCTGGCTTCAGTCCCCTGAATGTGCGTGCGTGTGCGTTTTGTCATTGGCGTGTGTGTCAGTGTGCTGGATGTGTGTGTGCTGGTGTGTGCCTGTGCCAGTGTGTGTGTGCCTGGGATGGGTAAGGTGCTGGGGAGTGTGGATGGAGCAGAGGCAGGAGGGGTGAGGGACCGCTTGAGGAGGGACACTGCTGCCGTCAGGGAGGAGTCCATGGACCTATTGCCCTCTGTAGGTCAGACATGCCCGATGAGATGCCCTCCATGAACGACACCAGCTGAGTCAACAGCGCGGTGTGCGCATGGAGGACACTCAGCATGGCTGTCTGCCCTACATGGAGCTGGCGAAGGAGGTACACAGACTCCTCACTCAGGGCAGCAGGGGACACAGGGGCAGGGGGTGCGGTGCCTGGCCCAAAGGAGACACGCTCCCGGACATGGGAGCCTCCACGGACCTGGGGAATGGGAGCCGATGGGAGGGCGGTGGTGGTGCTGGTGGTGGCGGGGACAGCAACACTAGCTGGGGTGTGGTGGCTGCTGACACCCGCCTCCACAAGGGAGTCATCCTCCGAGTTGCTCTGGTCCTCAGCTGAGGTGGATGCTGCTGAGGACTCCTCGGTGTGGCTCCCTCGCCCTCCGTGCCACTGGGTCCCTCCGACCACTCCTCGGCTGCTGACCCAGTCTGGCTCTCCGGCTCCTCCTGGTCCGTGGAGCTGTCCCCTTCCGTGGCCGTGGATGTATCTGCAAACAATGGGGAAACAGACAGACATCAGTCACCTGCACATAACGCACACACCACTGTGAGCACAGCACATCACAGAGCAAGCCCTGGCATCATTAGTTGTACATTGCTAAAAGTGCACTAATTGAACAGGAGAAGTCAATTGTCAGTCTGATGCCAAGCATGGCACTCACATCCCACATGGCCTTGCACCCATCTGTCTGGTGTCTGTTGGATTGCAACACCCCAGTGTTGACACATGCACCAAGTACACAGTAGTTGGACAGTGCAGAGGACACGGTGTGGACACATCACAGCTCTTGCCACTGAGTCAGTACAGGTTTACGGATGTAAGGGATGCCCAGAGTCAAATAGGAAATGCATGTGATGCATACCAGCGACAGACACCATGATGCACCCATGTCCTGATAGCCAGCGCCACTATGGTGTGCATGTAGCACATGTCACTCCCCTGCAGGATCACCAATCAGTAGACACATGCCATGGCGGAGGCATGACTGCAAAGTCATACATCACTGTCTCAGTGATGTATGACTTTGCAGCCAGACAACAACACTCTGCACTGTGTCACAATAGTAGGTCATGGGGAATGCAAGTCCTGGAGCTGCACAAGTGCACATGTACATCCCCCCACAACACATCCTCTTAACCCTCATCTGTCCAGGTCATACCTATTGGACATATGAGAGACCTGTGACACTACTCTCTGAACCTGAGCCCCTCACACTCTGCTGTGCATGGGGAACAGCTGCCTGAACTTCACATTTACATGCCCCAGTCTGCATGGGCAGCTGATCAGACACCTATGTGTCACACAAGTATCGTCTCCTATGGTCACATCTCCAGTGGCATGCTGAGCCCCTACCAAGAAACTCCACAGCAGTCCTGGCGACTAATCCACAGCACACTGACACAGAGGCAGACACCTGAGGGGTCAAATCACTGTGCACAATGTGTCCGCTGATACACGGGAGTGGGAGTACAGAGTGTATTGTATGGCCTGGAGTAGGCATGACTGTCCAGCCCCACATGAATGAGGGATGAGCCCTGGACTGTAGGCAGCTGGCTAAGTATGTGTGACACACGTCATATACATACTCCTGGGGCCCAAACATTGCTCCCACCCGCAGCATGGGTGTGTGCCAGGTACCCCAGCCACATGTGGTGGATCAGCTCAGCAATTGGACCACAGATCAAAGTAACACGCTGAATACATGTCAGAATACAGGCATTGTGTAAGCAATGGACCCACCCATGATGCCCACCACAGAGTCAGGGAAACAAATGCTGTCTCCCACCTTGAGTCAAGCAAACTGCAAGGACACAGTCCTAAGTGACAGAATTCCCTGCATGTAAGGGCCACACCTGGGTATCAGATGAGGAGTGGGCAGTGCACAATAGAGGGACATGGCTCCTGGACAACATGACTGCTGTACTGTGGCAGTTCAACCTGGCCCGAGGAGGGCACATAGCATGTTAGACAGAGTACACAGTGCAGTCTTTGACTCACCCCTCCTTGCTGCTCTCTGGCCTTCAGCTGCCCATCCAGGTCTGGAAAGACCACCGCCAGGATCCTGAGCATGTGGGGGTCAGGGTCCGTGTTCCGCCCCTCCTGCGAGGAGGCGACAGCTTCAGCTGGACCCGTGCAATCCTCCGGGTCCAGCCCCGAAGGTCCTGCCACCTCTTTTGGCAGTTGCGGATCCGGCGCTTGTAGACCCCCACGGACCGGACAGCCCGGACGATGTCCTTCCAGATCTCATGCTTCCGATGGGCAGAAGCCTGTCAGGATGACAAAGTGATAAGGCCATTACTACACATGCAACATATCCGTGCATGACACAGTTGCATATACATGTCGCAATCACAGGGGCACATGGTGTACCCAGGCAGTGCACGGCTGCCCATGGACAGTTTTCCAGAAGTCACTACATGGTATCATTGCATGGGGAGTAAAACCCTGTTCAGAAGCACTGTCACTGCACCATACCTGTCCAGTGCAAGTCACTACACACTATGGGGGTGACAACTACTCAGTGAGCCTGCTAGCCAGTGGTGTGCTGACTCTCAGCCTTGCTAGTCAGACAAAATGCACATTCAGAAAGGCAGTGCACAGAACACTCACCTGCTCCCCTGGTGTCCCATACAGCTTGCTGTACTGTGGAAGTAGGCTGTCCAGCAGGGCCTGGTTCTCCTCAAGGCTGAAGGCTGGGGCTCTCTCCACAGTACGTGCCATTGCAGGGTCCAGAGGGGCAGAGACAGCAGCAGTGCAGTGGCAGATGTCGTCCTGGAGCATGTAGTGCAGGCAAGTGGGCTCTCAGGGGAACATGCAGCAATATATATGTGCTGGAGAGGCAGATACTGTCCCTTGTGTCCAAAGTGATAGGTCCAAGTCGTTTGCATCTTCTGAATCTGGCCAATCCATGGAATAGCAGCACCAAAACACGCCCACAGCATCCTTCAAAATTTCAACTTCATGACATACATGATTTTGCAACATTGTTGTGGGTGACCAACTGATTTTCCAGCAACCGACTTGTTCGAATATTCGAAAACGCGTCCGTTGCCAGGCAAGCCCATTGTCAATGGGTGCGCACCGATCGGTCCATTGAGGTACAACGCGCACAGCGGTACAACGCGTACCCGCACACATTGAATGCAATGGGCCGGCCGGAGGAACCGATCGGTCCATTGCTGTTCAACGCGCACAGGGGTACAACGCGTACCCGCACACATTGAATGCAATGGGCCGGCCGGAGGCACCGATCGGTCCATTGCTGTTCAACGCGCACAGGGGTACAACGCGTACCCGCACACATTGAATGCAATGGGCCGGCCGGAGGCACCGATCGGTCCATTGCTGTTCAACGCGCACAGGGGTACAACGCGTACCCGCACACATTGAATGCAATGGGCCGGCCGGAGGCACCGATCGGTCCATTGCTGTTCAACGCGCACAGGGGTACAACGCGTACCCGCACACATTGAAAGCAATGGGCCGGCCGGAGACACCGATCGGTCCATTGCTGTTCAACGCATCACTGTACATGTGACTGGCATATGTCAGCATGCCTGTCTCAGATGGACATATGCCAGCCACAGATAGCTCCCAGGGAGTGAGGGGCACACCTACATCACGACAGCCTGTCCAAACCTTATCATAAGGCATGTAAGGCTGCATTTCCTATTGTGTGTATGTTGGTGTACATGTTGTCCTGTGGGTGTCACCTGTGGGCAGCCACCCCAGGCTGTGCACGTGTTAATGGGGACAGGATCCTGGGTGTTACGTGTACGTGACCACTGTGATGTGCAACTGTTCATATCTGTGCATGTGCCATGGTCACATTTCACAGTGGTGTTTGTGTATGTCATGTCACATACCCCGTGAGTCCCATGTGGGACGGTATGTTTGAGCCAGGGTGTCCCAGTGGCACAATAGTGATGGCCCTCCACAGTCTTTGTGCATGTAGTGTTTACAATGTCTCTGATTTCATGTGCACAATGGGAGACAGTCTCCACATCCACGTTGTGTGTGCATGGACTCTGATGTTGTGCGTGTGTGTCACAGACGTCCATGGCTCTCCTGCCATGGCAAGTGTGGCCACTACCTGTGGGGGTCATGTTTGTTTTGTTGTGGTGTACACATGATACTCCAGGTGATGCCAGTGTCCATGTGGCATTACAGGGTCCCTGGGAATGTGCCTGTCGTTGAGCTGTGGTGCCTGGGGCACATCTGTCCTCACATGTCACTGGGGGTGACTGTGACACAGCATCATGATATCCAATGGGCCAACCTGGGACAAATTGATGCCACCTGTAGGACCGTGTTGACAGATGTTGGCCATGTATGTACCATACATGTCGTTCTGGTACTGCACACTTCATGTAGTTGTGCCTCATGATGATGTATGTTGGGATCTTGAGTGTGTTCAATGCCGCATATGTGGGGTGACTGACGATCTTGCTTACTTCTCCTCTGCACTGCAGGGCTCCTGCTGTCCATCGGCCATTCCCAGACCTGGCAACGATGGTGGAACGGGACAGCATCCGACGGTACCGCTTCACCAGGCAGCTGATTGAGGATTTTGCAGTGCAGTTGTCCCCACATTTGCAGCCTGGCCGGCCGTATCCTACAGCGCTGACCCCCAAGGTGAAGGTGATGGCAGCCCTACACTTCTTTGCCACCGGTACCTTCCAACATACTGTGGCGTCTGCTGGTGGGATGTCACAGACCATGTTCAGCCGTGTGCTCCGCGATTTCTTGGCGGCAATGTTGCTCTTCCTGAACCGGTACATCTATTTCCCTAGACTGCGACGACTCACTGACGTGAAGAGTGACTTTTATGCCCTGGGGAGGATGCCGCATGTCATTGGCTCCATTGATGGGACACATGTGGCTTTGGTACCACCACAGGCCCAGGAGCAGGCCTACAGGAACCGCAAGCACTACCACTCGGTCAATGCACTGGTGGTGTGTCTTGCAGACATGACCATCACACACGTGTGTGCCCGTTTCCCTGGTTCAGCACACGATGCCTTTGTGATGAGGAGTAGTCGCATCCCCAGGTTGATGGCACAGATGCAGAACCAGCGTGCCTGGCTTGTCGGTGTGTACTGACTTTGTGCCATTGTGTGTGATTTGATCTGTAGTATTCTGCCCACTTTTCCAAGTCAGCTGATGTGCACTTGTCTGTCCGTAGGTGACTCGGGATACCCCAACATGCCGTGGTTGCTGACACCCCTCAGGAACCCTGTGACACCTGCCCAGATGCGCTACAATGAGGCACATGGTCGGACCAGGAGAGTGATTGAGCGGACCTTTGGTCTCCTGAAGAGCCGCTTCCGCTGCCTGGACAAGACCGGAGGGTCCCTCCCATATGCCCCTGCGAAAGTGTGCAAGATTATCATCGTCTGCTGCATGCTCCACAACCTGGCAGTGCGGAAGGAGTTGCCTCTCATCCAGGATGACGATGACCAACATCCGCCACCTGTGGAGGATCCTGGCCTGGACCACGATGCCAGTGACGATGATGATGATGATGGTGATGGTGATGTCCGCACACAGCTCATCACCAACTTCTTTAGCTGAATGTGAGTATCCTGAGGTGTCATGTGAATGATGTGAGTTGGCATGATGTGTGGGTGGTGCTCTGGTGCTGTTGGAGTGTGTCCATGGGCTACTTGACAGGATGTGTGTTGCGATGTGTGGTGACAGGTGGGCTGTACTCCCCAACAGTGTTGACATGCTAACTTGGTTCTGGGTGGGTATCTTGTAACATGTATTGTGCATGAGTTTTGCTGTTCTGTCCTGTACTGCATTGCTTTTGACTGTGTGTCATTTCTGTCCTTCACAGGGTACTTTCAGATTCGTTTGGTCAACTGTGTCCACCGACGACGTGATTGCACATCCAGGCTGGTAGCTGTTGTGTCCCTACAGGTGATGTGCGCCACACCCATGGACTTCCTTCTGTCTACAGTTGTTGACTGTGTGCCCGCTACCAGGTGGGGTTACCTTGCATCTGTAGTGGTTACGGCATGTTGCTACTGTGTAATAAACCTGTGCTTCACTTAGTGATGTGCGTTGTCTGTGGTCACACATTTGACTGCCATTTGCTTACTGCACCTGTGGGCTACTTGACTACAACTGGGAATGGGTGTGGTGTCTGTGCATTGCACCGTCTTCCCTGGCAACATCAGTGTAGGCAATGAGTCAGATGGCCTAGGTGTGTATGTGTTGTGTAGCCCTGGTGGTGTGTCTCCCTCCTATGTGTCACGTTGCCTGTACTCACATGCCTGTGTTGTCCTTGCTGTTGCAGTTCGCATACACAGTGTAATTTTGCAGTTCATCATCCCCATAACAGCACCCACGTTGGAATCACGACAGAGGCAAGTATGGTGTATTATTGTGTTTATTGTGATACATCTGTGATAATAGTGCATAGGATGGATTGTGCTGTACATGAATCTTGCAATCCCAAGTTCCTAGATGAATAGAAAGTCCAGGTAGACAGGATCCCCAGTATCGGGGCCACAGTTGTCTGACACATTGTTCCAACTTGTACTCCCCATGCAATGTGTGGGAGTAGTGTTGCCATCAACAGGGTGAACAGTCTGTGCACAAAGGCGAAAATCCAGAACAGGTTCAGGCTTCCTGGGAGTTGCGCTTGGCCATCAGCCTCTCACTTTCCCCTCCTCGGACGACCCCTCTTCTTGGGGGGGGGCCCTCAAGTGCAGGCTGCTGCGGTGCAGGGGACTCTCCGCCAGAGTCCTCCTCCCTCCCTGTGGCAGTTGCAGTTTGTTCGGTACCAGATGTTGTTGGCACACAGGGAGGTGTGGACTGGTTGCTGTTCATCTGGCGGAGGCATTGTAAAATGTCCCTGTGCACCGCCGTCATCTCATGTAGTACATCCCACTTGGACTCCACGCGGGACATGTGGGAGTCCACACGTGACATGTGTGACTCCACGTGGGACATGTGGGAGTCCAAGCGGGCATGATGGGCAGCCTGCTGCTGTTTGATGTCTCTGAGGAGCCCCACTACCTGGCTGAGCTCTCCGGTGCTGGACTGGTACGCATCAGCTATGCGTACCAGTTGTGGGTCTTCATGCACACCAGCAACGTCTGCAAGCAGCGACCTCTGTCTCCCACTCCTCCCACCACCCCTGCTGACATGTGCAGTGTGTGCAGTTGCACGCACAGATAACCCTGGTCCACCTTGGGGGTTGGTGGTGGTGGTGGTGTCCATGGCCCCAGGTTGGTCCAGGGTCACTGCGCTGGTGTTGTTCCTTATTCTGTCCATGTCGGCAGGGATGGTATTCGTGGTGACAGTCGTTGGAGGGGTGGGTGCAGGGGTGCAGCTGGTGGACCTGCTGGTGCTGCAGCTGGTGGTCCTGCTGGTGCAGCATGTTGACTTGCACCGGATGTGCCAGGTTGTTCTTCATCGTCCGAGGAGGACAGAGGCTGTACGACGCCAGTGAGCTCGGCATCCTCTTGAGCCTGGGACTGGGACTCCTCAGCGTCTGCTGCTGTGTCCCTATCATCACCTGTTTTTGGGAGACACAAACAATGTATGTCATGTTTCTGCAGGCATCAGTGGTTGACACACCTGACAGTTGTGACTGTGCCTCGGGGTGCGGGCCTGTACATTGTATTGTCCTAAGTCGTCACAGTCAGGGGTTGATATTGGTGTGGCACATTGTCCTGCATTATTTGGGCATTTCTATGTATTCTCTGGGGTGTGAACATGGTCTGCATTGATTGTGTTTGGTTGACAGCCAGACCTCCTTCCCACCCACCCACCCACCCAGTCAGTTATCCCACCATGGAACGTGCTTGCATTGCAGGGAGTGTAAGTTGTCTCTCAGGATGTCAGTCAGTGGTGTCCTGCTGTTTGTTGGTGCACAGTTGGCAGCAGGGCCTTGTGCTCCCCACAGCAGTAGCCAGTGTCAGCCATCTTGTGAGTCCTTCTCCACTCCCTGTGATGTGAGCATGGTTCAGGGTGGTGTTGATGGGACAGTTGTGGGGGTGACCAATATCAGTGACTACGACTCCCATCATGCTATTGCCTCCACCCCCTTCCCAGCATGCCCATGCTTCCTTCCTTTTGACTCTGCTTCCCTGTGGGGTGGGCTGGCTGTGCTGACAGGATGGCTGGGAGTGTTGTCCTGGCAGTTGTTTGGCTAAGAGTCCCAAGAGTGTCCCTGTGCTTCACACAACATAACCCAGGGTGGTGGTGCTTTGTGGGATCTTGTGTTAGGATGGAGGGCATTGCATTCTACCAGGTGGGTACTGTGGAGTTTGTGTTGGGGGGTGTGAGGGGAGGTGCTGGTGACTATGGTCAGTGCTGCAAGTCCCCCTTCCCACCCAGCCAGCCAGATATCCCACCATGGACTGTGCTTGCATTGCAGGGAGTGGAAGTTGTCTCTCAGGATGTCAGTCAGTGGTGTCCTGCTGTTTGTTGGTGCACAGTTGGCAGCAGGGCCTTGTGCTCCCCACAGCAGTAGCCAGTGTCAGCCATCTTGTGAGTCCTTCTCCACTCCCTGTGATGTGAGCATGGTTCAGGGTGGTGTTGATGGGACAGTTGTGGGGGTGACCAATATCAGTGACTACGACTCCCATCATGCTATTGCCTCCACCCCTCTTCCCAGCATGCCCATGCTTCCTTCCTTTTGACTCTGCTTCCCTGTGGGGTGGGCTGGCTGTGCTGACAGGATGGCTGGGAGTGTTGTCCTGGCAGTTGTTTGGCTAAGAGTCCCAAGAGTGTCCCTGTGCTTCACACAACATAACCCAGGGTGGTGGTGCTTTGTGGGATCTTGTGTTAGGATGGAGGGCATTGCATTCTACCAGGTGGGTACTGTGGAGTTTGTGTTGGGGGGTGTGAGGGGAGGTGCTGGTGACTATAGTCAGTGCTGCAAGTCCCCCTTCCCACCCAGCCAGCCAGATATCCCGCCATGGAACGTGCTTGCATTGCAGGGAGTGTAAGTTGTCTCTCAGGATGTCAGTCAGTGGTGTCCTGCTGTTTGTTGGTGCACAGTTGGCAGCAGGGCCTTGTGCTCCCCACAGCAGTAGCCAGTGTCAGCCATCTTGTGAGTCCTTCTCCACTCCCTGTGATGTGAGCATGGTTCAGGGTGGTGTTGATGGGCCAGTTGTGAGGCTGAGCAATGTCTGTGACTACGACTCCCATCATGCTATTGCCTCCACCCCCTTCCCAGCATGCCCATGCTTCCTTCCTTTTGACTCTGCTTCCCTGTGGGGTGGGCTGGCTGTGCTGACAGGATGGCTGGGAGTGTTGTCCTGGCAGTTGTTTGGCTAAGAGTCCCAAGAGTGTCCCTGTGCTTCACACAACATAACCCAGGGTGGTGGTGCTTTGTGGGATCTTGTGTTAGGATGGAGGGCATTGCATTCTACCAGGTGGGTACTGTGGAGTTTGTGTTGGGGGGTGTGAGGGGAGGTGCTGGTGACTATGGTCAGTGCTGCAAGTCCCCCTTCCCACCCAGCCAGCCAGATATCCCACCATGGACTGTGCTTGCATTGCAGGGAGTGGAAGTTGTCTCTCAGGATGTCAGTCAGTGGTGTCCTGCTGTTTGTTGGTGCACAGTTGGCAGCAGGGCCTTGTGCTCCCCACAGCAGTAGCCAGTGTCAGCCATCTTGTGAGTCCTTCTCCACTCCCTGTGATGTGGGCATGGTTCAGGGTGGTGTTGATGGGACAGTTGTGGGGGGGCAATATGTGTGACTGCGACTCCCATGATGCTATTGGCTACACTGACTTGGCCAGCATACACAGAATTCCTTCCTTTGAGTGGTCTTCACTGTGTGTTGGTGTTGTTGTGGTGGCTACATGTGTGGATGTGTTTGTTAGTTCTATTTGTGCCACTGCCTAGCTGTAGTTGTGGTTGTGTTTGTACATGTGTTGGCACAGTTGGATGTGACTTTTTTGATGGCATGTGTTGTGTTTCTCTGACTGACATACACATTTTGGGATGATTCTGTTCTGGTTGCTGTGTGATTGCTATGAGTGCATGGTTTGACTCTCCCTTGACAGTGATGTGTGTGTGTTTTGTGGCAGTATATTGTGTACATTTGTTGTGTACTCACCAGGCTCTGGGATGTCCTCTAGTCCATATATGCTCACTGGCGGTAGGATGGCCCGCACCTTCTCCTCCCAGGGCCTGAGGTATATTGGCTTGGCAGGAGGGCCATTGCCGGTGTGTTGGCTGTTGATGTAGTCTTGCTTCAGCAGTTTCCGTACCCTCCTGCGCACGTCATACCACCTGTTCTGGATGTCGCTCTTTGTGCGCCGACATGGTGATTGGGCGTTCACCCTGTTGATGATCCTCTCCCACATCTTGGTTTTCTGCGACATGGGGGTCTGTTGGACCAATGTGCCAAACAGCTGTGGCTCTACCCTGAGGATCTCGTCTACCAGGACTTCCAATTCACAATCTAGGAACTTGTGATTCTTCTTGGGGGGCATGGTGATGGGTGGTGATGGTGGGTGATGTGTGTGTTGGTGTGCAGGTGAGGGTGTGTGGGTGTGTGTTGTGCTGGGTGTATGTGAGGTAGGTATTTGTTGGTGTGCTGCTGGTGTGTGGCTTGTGTGAGGGATGAGCTGTGGGTGTGTGGTTGCTTTCTCTTGGGTGCTGGCAGTGGAATGGCATTTGCAAAGGCTCATGGTAGTGATTTGTGTCCTTTATATAGGTGGAGTTGTGGGTGTGTCTTTGTTCTCTGTCCCCACCCCCCCAGTATTTATTGGCTTGGTAATTGCTTGTTTGGCCTTTTTTGGTTGATTTTTCCTTTGTGCTGTTTGTGTATGTTGGAAACGTTCTTGTGACCGAGTCGGACCCTGCATTGGTCTCGTACGGTGTTTTCCGCTTCGTTCACGCTGTGTTTGTGCAGTTTTGTATGCTGCGTACGCGTCGGTCGCGGTGTATTGTGTTGCTTCGGCTCGGTTTTGTATGCGTGTCGGTCGTGACGGCTTGTCCTCCGTCCGACTCGGTCGGGTTTTTCGCGCCTTGCATCGTACTTTGCGGGTTGGAGTTGGCGGGTACGATTCGGTCGGATTTGTTCCGGGTGCGTGTCGGTCGGTTGGATTCGCGTGTTTTTCCGGCCGGATTGCTATTTTCCGAGCGGCTCGGTCGGTCGGCTTGGTTTCCTGACGTGTCGGTCGGATTTATCGCGGCTTGCATCGTACTTGGCGTGTCGGGCGCCACTGGTACGTGTCGGTCGGTAATTTTTCCGGCTCCGAGTCGGTCGGTGCTTTTTCCGGCCCGAATCGGAATCGACCCCTTAGTATTACTGAAGATTCAGATTGTGACATTGAGGATGTTGCACATGACTTAGAAATTGATTTGGATTGTACCGTCGACAGTGGTTTAAAGGACAAATCTAAATTTACTCCAGTTGTGCGAAATGACAATGTTATTGATGTGTTTCAAAATTTGATTTTGCAAAATATTGAGAAAAATAAGATCTCTCATGTTCACGATAATTTGAATAAAAACGAAAGAGAAGCACTTAATGGTTTGAGATCTGATAAATCAATAATTGTCAGACAAGCTGACAAAGGGGGTAATGTCATTGTAATGAATTTTTGTGATTATCAGACAGAAGCAATGAGACAACTTAATGACATATCCAATTATAAAAGAGTAGATACAGTAATTTTGGGAACATCAACTTTGCAATTGAATAACAAGCTTAAACTTTATAGGGATCAGGGTCTGATTGATACTGATGAATACAACTATCTTAGTATCTCTTTTCCAGTCAAGCCTATTATCTATTTTCTGCCAAAAAATCATAAAGGAGGCAAAATACCTCCAGGGCGACCCATCATAGCAGGCGTTGGATCACATTCAGCAAATGTTCCCAAATTTGTGGACACCTATATAGCTCCTTTTGTGAGCACATTACCATCATTTATTAAAGACTCCCAAGATTTTTTAAGACAAATTTCGGACATCACATGGGACTCTGATTATCTCCTAGTTATGATGGATGTTAATAGTATCTATATGAATATAAAACACAGATTGGGATTGGAAGCTTTAAAATCTTTTCTATTTACCAAGTCAGCCAGCTATTATTCATATTCTCTTATGATCTAAGATCTTGCTTAATTTGTACTTAAAAATCACTTATTTTTCTATCAGGACATTTTGTACCATCAATTGAAGGGGACTGCGATAGTTTCTAGGTATGCTCCCTCTTATACAAACCTCTTTATGGACTTGTATGAGAGGGAGCATGCCTGGAGAAGCTCATGTGATAGTGCAGATAAAGTGGTCTTTTGGGGCCACTACATTGATGATGTGTTTCTGATATGGCATGGATCTGCCCTTGAGCTTACCAAATATCATGAGTACCTACATTGTAGTCGATTTAATGTGTCCTTGAGTTTGGAGTACAGTAAAGAGGAAATTTGGTTTTTAGATTTAGAACTTTACATTAAAGATGGAAGACTACTATCTAAGCTGTATAGGAAACCCACTTCTACTAACTCTATTTTACATGCCGATTCAGGTCACCCTAGAAGACAAATTGAGAATATTCCCTATGGGGAGTACTTGCGTGCTAAGAGAAACTGTACCATGCCATCTGATTATGAGAATGAAGAAATGGTGATCACTGAGCGGTTTCTGCAAAGAGGCTATCAAAGTGAGGTAGTGCAAAAAGCCAGATTAAGAGCAAGCAGAGTTCGTAGAAAAGATCTTCTCAAATCTAAAACCAAAAAAATCAGCAATGTGAATACTGCTAACAGTGATGTAAGATTTATTACAACATATAGTGAAGGGACTAGAGCGATATATCATAGACTTCACAAACATTGGAGTATCTTACAATGTGATAAAGGTCTATTAAAAATACTTCTGACTAAACCCCTCATTACATATAGAAAATCACCTACTTTACATAACATCTTAAGTCCTAGTGACACTATTACATTTACACCAGCTATGCGAGAACCCATTACCACATCTTGGCTAAGTGACTTACCAGTTGGATGCTTTAAATGCTCAAAGTGCATATGTTGCAAATATGTTTCTAACAATACAAATACTTTTTCTGATTTTGATGGCAAAATACAATTCAAGATCTTTACATTTATTAATTGTAACACCACACATAGGGGCTCATT
>CAWUFW010032735.1:0-13405 GCA_963921515.1 Calotriton arnoldi | reverse complement strand
AAGCAAGTAAAGGCAGAAAGAGGCAAGTGAGATGCAAAAACAGGCAGGTAAGATACAGAAAGAGGGAAGACGATTTCAGAAAGAGACAACAGGGGTGCAGAAAGAAGCAAATGAGGTGCAGAAAGAGGCAACAGACCTGCAGAAAGAGGGAAGAGAGGTGCACAACAAGGCAAAAAAAGTGCATAAACAGGCAAAAGAGGTACATAAAGAGACAACAGGGGTGCAGAAAGAAGCAAGATAGGTTCAGAAAGAAGCATGGAAAGTGCAGAATGTAGCAACAACGGTGCAGAAAGAGGCAAGAGAAGTGAAGAAAGGAGCAAGTGAGGTGCAGAAAGAGCCAACAGAGGTGCAAAAAGAGGCAAGAGGGGTGCAGAAACAGGCAGGAGAAGTGCACAAAGAGGCAAGAGAATTGCTGAAAGAAGCAACAGAGGTGTAGAAAGAAGCAAGAAAAGTGCAGAAAGAGGCAAGTGAGATGCAAAAACAGGCTGGAAAACTACAGAAAGAGGGAAGACAAGTGCAGAAAGAGACAACAGGGGTGCAGAAAGAAGCAAATGAGGTGCAGAAAGAGGCAACAGACGTGCAGAAAGTGGGAAGAGAGGTGCAGAAAAAGGCAAGAAAAGTGCAGAAAGAGGCAAAAGAGGTACATAAAGAGACAACAGGGGTGCAGAGAGAAGCAAGATAGGTGCAGAAAGAAGCATGGAAAGTGCAGAATGAAGCAACAGGGGTGCAGAAAAAGGCAAGGGAAGTGTAGAAAGGAGCAAGTGAGGTGCAGAAAGAGCCAACAGAAGTGCACAAAGAGGCAAGAGAGGTGCAGAAACAGGCAAGAGAAGTGCACAAAGAGCCAAGAGAATTGCTGAAAGAAGCAACAGAGGTGTAGAAAGAAGCAAGAAAAGTGCAGAAAGAGGCAAGTGAGATGCAAAAACAGGCAGGAAAGGTACAGAAAGAGGGAAGACAAGTGCAGAAAGAGACAACAGGGGTGCAGAAAGAAGCAAATGAGGTGCAGAAAGAGGCAACAGACGTGCAGAAATTGGGAAGAGAGGTGCAGAAAAAGGCAAGAAAAGTGCAGAAAGAGGCTAAAGAGGTACATAAAGAGACATCAGGGGTGCAGAAAGAAGCAACAGGGGTGCAGAAAGAAGCAAGAGAAGTATAGAAAGGAGCAAGTGAGGTGCCGAAAGAGTCAACAGAAGTGCACAAAGAGGCAAGAGAGGTGCAGAAACAGGCAAGAGAAGTGCACAAAGAGGCAAGAGATTGGCTGAAAGAAGCAACACAGGTGTAGAAAGAAGCAAGAAAAGTGCAGGAAGAGGCAAGTGAGATGCAAAAACAGGCAGGAAAGGTACAGAAAGAGGGAAGACGAGTGCAGAAAGAGACAACATGGGTGCAGAAAGAAGCAAATGAGGTGCAGAAAGAGGCAACAGACGTGCAGAAAGTGGGAAAGAAAAAGGCAAGAAAATTGCAGAAAGAAGCAACAGAGGTGCAGAAAGAGTCAAGAGGGGTGCAGGAAGAGGCAACAGAAGTGCAGAAAGAAGCAACAGAGGTGTAGAAAGAGGCAAGAGACGTGCAGAAAGAGGAAAAAGAGGTGCAGAAAAAGGCAAGAAAAGTGCAGAAAGAGGCAAAAAAGGTACATAAAGAGACAACAGGGGTGCAGAAAGAAGCAAGACAGGTTCAGAAAGAAGAATGGAAAGTGCAGAATGTAGCAACAACGGTGCAGAAACAGGCAAGAGAAGTGTAGAAAGGAGCAAGTGAGGTGCAGAAAGAGCCAACAGAGGTGCAAAAGAGGCAAGAGAGGTGCAGAAACAGGCAAGAGAAGTGCACAAAGAGGCAAGAGAATTGCTGAAAGAAGCAACAGAGGTATAGAAAGAAGCAAGAAAAGTGCAGAAAGAGGCAAGTGAGATGCAAAAACAGGCAGGAAAGGTACAGAAAGAGGGAAGACAAGTGCAGAAAGAGATAACAGGGGTGCAGAAAGAAGCAAATGAGGTGCAGAAAGAGGCAACAGACGTGCAGAAAGAGAGAAGAGAACTGCAGAAAAAGGCAAGAAAAGTGCAAAAAGAGGTAGATAAAGAGACAACAGGGGTGCCGAAAGAAGCAAGACAGATGCAGAAAGAAGCATGGGAAGTGCAGAATGAAGCAATAGGGGTGCAGAAAGAGGCAAGAGAATTGTAGGAAGGAGCAAGTGAGGTGCAGAAAGATCCAACAGAGGTGCAAAAAGAGGCAAGAGAGGTGCAGAAACAGGCAAGAGAATTGCACAAAGAGGCAAGAGAATTGCTGAAAGAAGCAACAGAGGTGTAGAAAGAAGCAAGAAAAGTGCAGAAAGAGGCAAGTGAGATGCAAAAACAGGCAGGAAAGGTACAGAAAGAGGGAAGATGAGTGCAGAAAGAGACAATAGGGGTGCAGAAAGAAGCAAATGAGGTGCAGAAAGAGGCAACAGACGTGCAGAAAGAGGGAAGAGAGGTGCAGAAAAGGCAAGAAAAGTACAGAAAGAGGCAAAAGAGGTACATAAAGAGACAACAGGGGTGCAGAAAGAAGCAAGACAGGTGCAGAAAGAAGCATGGAAAGTGCAGAATGAAGCAACAGGGGTGCAGAAAGAGGCAAGCGAAGTGTAGAAAGGAGCATGTGAGGTGCAGAAAGAGCCAACAGAGGTGCAAAAAGAGGCAAGAGAGGTGCAGAAACAGGCAAGAGAAGTGCACAAAGAGGTAAGAGAATTGCTGAAAAAAGCAACAGGGATGAGGAAGAAGGAAGAAAAGTGCAGAAAGAAGCAAGTGAGAAGCAAAAACAAGCAGGAAAAGTACAGAAAGAGGGAAGACGAGTGCAGAAAGAGACAACAGGGGTGCAGAAAGAAGCAAATGAGGTGTAGAAAGGCAACAGACGTGCAGAAAGAGGGAAGAAAACTGCAGGAAAAGGCAAGATAAGTGCAGAAAGAGGCAAAAGAGGTACATAAAGAGACAACAGGGGTGCAGAAAGAAGCAAGACAGATGCAGAAAGAAGCATGGAAAGTGTAGATTGAAGCAACAGGGGCGCAGAAAGAGGCAAGAGAGGTGCATAAACAGGCAAGAGAAGTGCACAAAGAGGCAAGAGAATTGCTGAAAGAAGCAACAGAGGTACAAATAAAAGGCAAGAGTGGTGCAGAAAGAGGTAAGAGAAGTGTAGAAAGAAGCAACAGAGGTACAACAAAAGGCATGAGTGGTGCAGAAAGAGGTAAGAGAGGTGTAGAAAGAAGCAAGAAAAGTGCAGAAAGAGGCAAGTGAGATGCAGAAACAGGCAAGAAAGGTACAAGAGAGGGAAGACGTGTGCAGAAAGAGTCAACAAGGTTGCAGAAAGAAGCAAGACAGATGCAGAAAGAAGCATACAAAGTGCAGAATAAAGCAACAGGGGTGAAGAAAGATGCAAGAGAAGTGTAGAAAGAAGCAACAGACCTGCAGAAAGAGGGAAGAGAGGTGCACAACAAGGCAAAAAAGTGCATAAACAGGCAAAAGAGGTACATAAAGAGGCAAGAGGGGTGCAGAAACAGGCAAGAGAAGTGCACAAAGAGGCAAGAGAATTGCTGAAAGAAGCAACAGAGGTGTAGAAAGAAGCAAGAAAAGTGCAGAAAGAGGCAAGTGAGATGCAAAAACAGGCTGGAAAACTACAGAAAGAGGGAAGACAAGTGCAGAAAGAGACAACAGGGGTGCAGAAAGAAGCAAATGAGGTGCAGAAAGAGGCAACAGACGTGCAGAAAGTGGGAAGAGAGGTGCAGAAAAAGGCAAGAAAAGTGCAGAAAGAGGCAAAAGAGGTACATAAAGAGACAACAGGGGTGCAGAGAGAAGCAAGATAGGTGCAGAAAGAAGCATGGAAAGTGCAGAATGAAGCAACAGGGGTGCAGAAAAAGGCAATGGAAGTGTAGAAAGGAGCAAGTGAGGTGCAGAAAGAGCCAACAGAAGTGCACAAAGAGGCAAGAGAGGTGCAGAAACAGGCAAGAGAAGTGCACAATGAGCCAAGAGAATTGCTGAAAGAAGCAACAGAGGTGTAGAAAGAAGCAAGAAAAGTGCATAAAGAGGCAAGTGAGATGCAAAAACAGGCAGGAAAGGTACAGAAAGAGGGAAGACAAGTGCAGAAAGAGACAACAGGGGTGCAGAAAGAAGCAAATGAGGTGCAGAAAGAAGCAACAGACGTGCAGAAAGTGGGAAGAGAGGTGCAGAAAAAGGCAAGAAAAGTGCAGAAAGAGGCTAAAGAGGTACATAAAGAGACATCAGGGGTGCAGAAAGAAGCAACAGGGGTGCAGAAAGAAGCAAGAGAAGTATAGAAAGGAGCAAGTGAGGTGCCGAAAGAGCCAACAGAAGTGCACAAAGAGGCAAGAGAGGTGCAGAAACAGGCAAGAGAAGTGCACAAAGAGGCAAGAGATTGGCTGAAATAAGCAACACAGGTGTAGAAAGAAGCAAGAAAAGTGCAGAAAGAGGCAAGTGAGATGCAAAAACAGGCAGGAAAGGTACAGAAAGAGGGAAGACGAGTGCAGAAAGAGACAACATGGGTGCAGAAAAAAGCAAATGAGGTGCAGAAAGAGGCAACAGACGTGCAGAAAGTGGGAAAGAAAAAGGCAAGAAAATTGCAGAAAGAAGCAACAGAGGTGCAGAAAGAGTCAAGAGGGGTGCAGGGAGAGGCAACAGAAGTGCAGAAAGAAGCAACAGAGGTGTAGAAAGAGGCAAGAGACGTGCAGAAAGAGGGAAAAGAGTTGCAGAAACAGGCAAGAAAAGTGCAGAAAGAGGCAAAAGAGGTACATAAAGAGAACAGGGGTGCAGAAAGAAGCAAGACAGGTGCAGAAAGAAGAATGGAAAGTGCAGAATGAAGCAACAACGGTGCAGAAAGAGGCAAGAGAAGTGTAGAAAGGAGCAAGTGAGGTGCAGAAAGAGCCAACAGAGGTGCAAAAAGAGGCAAGAGAGGTGCAGAAACAGGCAAGAGAAGTGCACAAAAGAGGCAAGAGAATTGCTGAAGGAAGCAACAGAGGTGTAGAAAGAAGCAAAAAAGTGCAGAAAGAGGCACGTGAGATGCAAAAACAGGCAGGAAAGGTACAGAAAGAGGGAAGACAAGTGCAGAAAGAGACAACATGGGTGCAGAAAGAAGCAAATGAAGTGCAGAAAGAGGCAACAGACGTGCAGAAAGTGGGAAGAGAGGTGCAGAAAAAGGCAAGAAAAGTGCAGAAAGAAGCAACAGAGGTGCAGAAAGAGTCCAGAGAAGGTCAGAAAGAGGGAAGAGAGGTTCAGAAAAATGCACGAAAAGTGCAGAAAGAGGCAAAAAAGGTACATAAAGAGACAACAGGGGTGCAGAAAGAAGCAAGACAGGTTCAGAAAGAAGAATGGAAAGTGCAGAATGTAGCAACAACGGTGCAGAAACAGGCAAGAGAAGTGTAGAAAGGAGCAAGTGAGGTGCAGAAAGAGCCAACAGAGGTGCAAAAAGAGGCAAGAGAGGTGCAGAAACAGGCAAGAGAAGTGCACAAAGAGGCAAGAGAATTGCTGAAAGAAGCAACAGAGGTATAGAAAGAAGCAAGAAAAGTGCAGAAAGAGGCAAGTGAGATGCAAAAACAGGCAGGAAAGGTACAGAAAGAGGGAAGACAAGTGCAGAAAGAGATAACAGGGGTGCAGAAAGAAGCAAATGAGGTGCAGAAAGAGGCAACAGACGTGCAGAAAGAGAGAAGAGAACTGCAGAAAAAGGCAAGAAAAGTGCAAAAAGAGGTAGATAAAGAGACAACAGGGGTGCCGAAAGAAGCAAGACAGATGCAGAAAGAAGCATGGGAAGTGCAGAATGAAGCAATAGGGGTGCAGAAAGAGGCAAGAGAATTGTAGGAAGGAGCAAGTGAGGTGCAGAAAGATCCAACAGAGGTGCAAAAAGAGGCAAGAGAGGTGCAGAAACAGGCAAGAGAATTGCACAAAGAGGCAAGAGAATTGCTGAAAGAAGCAACAGAGGTGTAGAAAGAAGCAAGAAAAGTGCAGTAAGAGGCAAGTGAGATGCAAAAACAGGCAGGAAAGGTACAGAAAGAGGGAAGATGAGTGCAGAAAGAGACAACAGGGGTGCAGAAAGAAGCAAATGAGGTGCAGAAAGAGGCAACAGACGTGCAGAAAGAGGCAAGAGAGGTGCAGAAAAGGCAAGAAAAGTACAGAAAGAGGCAAAAGAGGTACAGAAAGAGACAACAGGGGTGCAGAAAGAAGCAAGACAGGTGCAGAAAGAAGCATGGAAAGTGCAGAATGAAGCAACAGGGGTGCAGAAAGAGGCAAGCGAAGTGTAGGAAGGAGCAAGTGAGGTGCAGAAAGAGCCAACAGAGGTGCAAAAATAGGCAAGAGAGGTGCAGAAACAGGCAAGAAAAGTGCACAAAGAGGCAAGAGAATTGCTGAAAGAAGCAACAGGGATGAGGAAGAAGGAAGAAAAGTGCAGAAAGAAGCAAGTGAGATGCAAAAACAAGCAGGAAAAGTACAGAAAGAGGGAAGACAAGTGCAGAAAGAGACAACAGGGGTGCAGAAAGAAGCAAATGAGGTGTAGAAAGGCAACAGACGTGCAGAAAGAGGGAAGAAAACTGCAGGAAAAGGCAAGATAAGTGCAGAAAGAGGCAAAAGAGGTACATAAAGAGACAACAGGGGTGCAGAAAGAAGCAAGACAGATGCAGAAAGAAGCATGGAAAGTGCAGATTGAAGCAACAGGGGCGCGCAGAAAGAGGCAAGAGAGGTGCATAAACAGGCAAGAGAAGTGCACAAAGAGGCAAGAGAATTGCTGAAAGAAGCAACAGAGGTACAAATAAAAGGCAAGAGTGGTGCAGAAAGAGGTAAGAGAAGTGTAGAAAGAAGCAACAGAGATACAACAAAAGGCATGAGTGGTGCAGAAAGAGGTAAGAGAGGTGTAGAAAGAAACAAGAAAAGTGCAGAAAGAGGCAAGTGAGATGCAGAAACAGGCAAGAAAGGTACAAGAGAGGGAAGACGTGTGCAGAAAGAGACAACAAGGTTGCAGAAAGAAGCAAGACAGATGCAGAAAGAAGCATACAAAGTGCAGAATAAAGCAACAGGGGTGAAGAAAGAGGCAAGAGAAGTGCAGAAAGAAGAAACAGAGTTGCAAAAAGAGGCAAGAGAACTGCAGAAAAAGACAAGAAAAGTGCAGAAAGAAGCAAAAGAGGTACATATAGAGACAACAGGGGTGCAGAAAGAAGCAAGTCAGGTGCAGAAAGAAGCATGGAAAGTGCGGAATGAAGCAACAGGGGTTCGGAAAGTGGCAAGAGAAGTGTAGAAAGGAGCAAGTGAAGTGCAGAAAGAGCCAGCAGAGGTGCAAAAAGAGGCAAGAGAGGTGCAGAAACAGGCAAGAGAAGTGCACAAAGAGGCAAGAGAATTGCTGAAAGAAGCAACAGAGGTGAACAAAGAAGCAAGAAAAGTGCAGAAAGAGGCTAGTGAGATGCAAAAACAGGCAGGAAAGGTACAGACAGAGGGAAGACAAGTGCAGAAAGAGACAACAGGGGTGCAGAAAGAAGCAAATGAGGTGCAGAAAGAGGCAACAGACATGCAGAAAGAGGGAAGAGAGGTGCAGAAAAAGGCAAGACAAGTGCAGAAAGAGGCAAAAGAGGTACATAAAGAGACAACAGGGGTGCAGAAAGAAGCAAGACAGGTGCAGAAAGAAGCATGGAAAGTGCAGAATAAAGAAACAGGGATGCAGAAAGAGGCAAGAGAAGTGTAGAAAGGAGCAAGTGAGGTGCAGAAAGAGCCAACAGAGGTGCAAAAAGAGGCAAGAGAGATGCAGAAACAGGCAAGAGAAGTGCACAAAGAGGCAAGAGAATTGCTGAAAGAAGCAACAGAGGTGTAGAAAGAAGCAAGTAAAGTGCAGAAAGAGGCAAGTGAGATGCAAAAACAGGCAGGAAAGGTACATAAAGAGGGAAGACGAGTGCCGAAAGAGACAACAGGGGTGCAGAAAGAAGCAAATGAGGTGCAGAAAGAGGCAACAGACGTGCAGAAAGAGGGAAGAGAGGTGCAGAAAAAGGCAAGAAAAGTGCATAAAGAGGCAAAAGAGGTACATAAAGAGACAACAGGGGTGTAGAAAGAAGCAAGACAGGTTCAGAAAGAAGCATGGAAAGTGCAGAATGTAGCAACAACGGTGCAGAAAGAGGCAAGAGAAGTGTAGAAAGGAGCAAGTGAGGTGCGGAAAGAGCCAACAGAGGTGCAAAAAGAGGCAAGAGAGGTGCAGAAACAGGCAGGAGAAGTACACAAAGAGGCAAGAGAATTGCTGAAAGAAGCAACAGAGGTGTAGAAAGAAGCAAGAAAAGTGCAGAAAGAGGCAAGTGAGATGCAAAAACAGGCAGGAAAGGTACAGAAAGAGGGAAGACGAGTGCAGAAAGAGACAACATGGGTGCATAAAGAAGCAAATGAGGTGCAGAAAGAGGCAACAGACGTGCAGAAAGTGGGAAGAGAGGTGCAGAAAAAGGCAAGAAAAGTGCAGAAAGAAGCAACAGAGGTGCAGAAAGAGTCAAGAGAAGTGCAGAAAGAGGGAAGAGAGGTTCAGAAAAAGGCAAGAAAAGTGCAGAAAGAGGCAAAAAAGGTACATAAAGAGACAACGGGGTGCAGAAAGAAGCAAGACAGATGCAGAAAGAAGCATGGAAAGTGCAGAATGAAGCAACAGGGGTGCAGAAAGAGGCAAGAGAGGTGCATAAACAGGCAAGAGAAGTGCACAAAGAGGCAAGAGAATTGCTGAAAGAAGCAACAGAGGTACAAAAAAAGGGAAGAGTGGTGCAGAAAGAGGTAAGAGAGGTGTAGAAAGAAGCAACAGAGGTACAACAAAAGGCAAGAGTGGTGCAGAAAGAGGTAAGAGAGGTGTAGAAAGAAGCAACAGAGGTACAACAAAAGGCAAGAGTGGTGCAGAAAGAGGTAAGAGAGGTGTAGAAAGAGGCTAGAGAGTTGCACAAAGAGGGAAGACGGGTGCAGAAACAAGCAACAGAGGTGTAGAAAGAAGCAAGAAAAGTGCAGAAAGAGGCAAGTGAGATGCAGAAACAGGCAAGAAAGGTACAAGAGAGGGAAGACGAGTGCAGAAAGAGACAACAGGGTTGAAGAAAGAAGCAAGACAGATGCAGAAAGAAGCAAACAAAGTGCAGAATAAAGCAACAGGGGTGAAGAAAGATGCAAGAGAAGTGTAGAAAGAAGCAACAGAGTTGCAGAAAGAGGCAAGAGAACTGCAGAAAAAGACAAGAAAAGTGCAGAAAGAAGCAAATGAGGTACATATAGAGACAACAGGGGTGCAGAAAGAAGCAAGTCAGGTGCAGAAAGAAGCATAGAAAGTGCGGAATGAAGCAACAGGGGTACAGAAAGAGGCAATAGAAGTGTAGAAAGGAGCAAGTGAAGTGCAGAAAGAGCCAGCAGAGGTGCAAAAAGAGGCAAGAGAGGTGCAGAAACAGGCAAGAGAAGTGCACAAAGAGGCAAGAGAATTGCTGAAAGAAGCAACAAAGGTGTACAAACAAGCAAGAAAAGTGCAGAAAGAGGCTAGTGAGATGCAAAAACAGGCAGGAAAGGTACAGAAAGAGGGAAGACGATTGCAGAAAGAGACAACAGGGATGCAGAAAGAAGCAAATGAGGTGCAGAAAGAGGCAACAGACGTGCAGAAAGAGGGAAGAGAGGTGCACAAAAGGCGAGAAAAGTGCAGAAAGAGGCAAAAGAGATGCAAAAACAGGCAGGAAAGGTACAGAAAGAGGGAAGACGAGTGCAGAAAGAGACAACAAGGGTGCAGAAAGAAGCAAATGAGGTGCAGAAAGAGGCAACAGACGTGCAGAAAGAGGGAAGAGAGGTGCAGAAAAAGGCAAGAAAAGTGCATAAAGAGGCAAAAGAGGTACATAAAGAGACAACAGGGGTGCAGAAAGAAGCAAGACAGGTTCAGAAAGAAGCATGGAAAGTGCAGAATGTAGCAACAACGGTGCAGAAAGAGGCAAGAGAAGTATAGAAAGGAGCAAGTGAGGTGCGGAAAGAGCCAACAGAGGTGCAAAAAGAGGCAAGGGAGGTGCAGAAACAGGCAGGAGAAGTACACAAAGATGCTAGAGAATTGCTGAAAGAAGCAACAGAGGTGTAGAAAGAAGCACGAAAAGTGCAGAAAGAGGCAAGTGAGATGCAAAAACAGGCAGGAAAGGTACAGAAAGAGGGAAGACGAGTGCAGAAAGAGACAACATGGGTGCACAAAGAAGCAAATGAGGTGCAGAAAGAGGCAACAGACGTGCAGAAAGTGGGAAGAGAGGTGCAGAAAAAGGCAAGAAAAGTGCAGAAAGAAGCAACAGAGGTGCAGAAAGAAGCAAGTCAGGTGCAGAAAGAAGCATGGAAAGTGCGGCATGAAGCAACAGGGGTTCAGAAAGTGGCAAGAGAAGTGTAGAAAGGAGCAAGTGAAGTGCAGAAAGAGCCAGCAGAGGTGCAAAAAGAGGCAAGAGAGGTGCAGAAACAGGCAAGAGAAGTGCACAAAGAGGCAAGAGAATTGCTGAAAGAAGCAACAGAGGTGAACAAAGAAGCAAGAAAAGTGCAGAAAGAGGCTAGTGAGATGCAAAAACAGGCAGGAAAGGTACAGAAAGAGGGAAGACAAGTGCAGAAAGAGACAACAGGGATGCAGAAAGAAGCAAATGACGTGCAGAAAGAGGCAACAGACATGCAGAAAGAGGGAAGAGAGGTGCAGAAAAAGGCAAGACAAGTGCAGAAAGAGGCAAAAGAGGTACATAAAGAGACAACAGGGGTGCAGAAAGAAGTAAGACAGGTGCAGAAAGAAGCATGGAAAGTGCAGAATAAAGAAACAGGGATGCAGAAAGAGGCAAGAGAAGTGTAGAAAGGAGCAAGTGAGGTGCAGAAAGAGCCAACAGAGGTGCAAAAAGAGGCAAGAGAGATGCAGAAACAGGCAAGAGAAGTGCACAAAGAGGCAAGAGAATTGCTGAAAGAAGCAACAGAGGTGTAGAAAGAAGCAAGTAAAGTGCAGAAAGAGGCAAGTGAGATGCAAAAACAGGCAGGAAAGGTACATAAAGAGGGAAGACGAGTGCCGAAAGAGACAACAGGGGTGCAGAAAGAAGCAAATGAGGTGCAGAAAGAGGCAACAGACGTGCAGAAAGAGGGAAGAGAGGTGCAGAAAAAGGCAAGAAAAGTGCATAAAGAGGCAAAAGAGGTACATAAAGAGACAACAGGAGTGTAGAAAGAAGCAAGACAGGTTCAGAAAGAAGCATGGAAAGTGCAGAATGTAGCAACAATGGTGCAGAAAGAGGCAAGAGAAGTGTAGAAAGGAGCAAGTGAGGTGCGGAAAGAGCCAACAGAGGTGCAAAAAGAGGCAAGAGAGGTGCAGAAACAGGCAGGAGAAGTACACAAAGAGGCAAGAGAATTGCTGAAAGAAGCAACAGAGGTGTAGAAAGAAGCAAGAAAAGTGCATAAAGAGGCAAGTGAGATGCAAAAACAGGCAGGAAAGGTACAGAAAGAGGGAAGACGAGTGCAGAAAGAGACAACATGGGTGCATAAAGAAGCAAATGAGGTGCAGAAAGAGGCAACAGACGTGCAGAAAGTGGGAAGAGAGGTGCAGAAAAAGGCAAGAAAAGTGCAGAAAGAAGCAACAGAGGTGCAGAAAGAGTCAAGAGAAGTGCAGAAAGAGGGAAGAGAGGTTCAGAAAAAGGCAAGAAAAGTGCAGAAAGAGGCAAAAAAGGTACATAAAGAGATGTAGGAAGGTGGAATCTGACTATATGGTTGCCCCCACTTTTTTCCTGGTGTTTTGCTGGTTTATGACTTAGTTGGACTGGGACCCTGCTATTCAGGGCCCCAGCCTATCTGCTCTCTCTAAGCGACATGGAGTGCACTCTAGGTGCACTAGTGATTGGATACTGTGGTGCCTTATGAGTCCCTAGTATATGGTACCTTAGGTGCCAAGGGCATAGGTACTTCACAGGCCTACCAGGGGCTGCAGCATGTGTTATGCCACCCCTGGGAAGCAGTCTAAATCTGACACCACAGGCCTGCTACTGCAGCCTGGGTGAGGTGGTGCTAGCACCCCTCACTGAGATATAGGTTTCCTATATCTCTCTTGCACACACATATAAACCTATCAGTCACCCCTAAGGCAGGCCCTATCAATCCTGAGGGCAGGGTGCTTGGCTTCTATGTGAGGGGGTGCCTCTGCATGAGCAGGGCCCCTCTGCAGTTCTCAGAGTCCATTCTCTGGTGCTGTTTGTGGATGCGGTTAAACCATATACTATTTAAGTGCATTATATCCTCGCGGTAAATGCTAACTTTGGAATGGCTGCATCAAAACATGTCGTGTTTGGTGTCAAACATCTTGGAATACTACCCCCCGCCAATCTTGGCGGCGGGGGTAGCATTCCACCCTTCTAGAGGGATAAGACATGTACCTGCTGTGGAAACGCGGTAGAATCCTAAAGAGCCCTGGCATCACAAAATGGATGCCACCAGTCACAGACACTGGGCTGCCCTCCTGCTGATGACCGAAACTCACAGTGGAGGAAGCCCAACAATAGGCATCCTGTCACAGGGAGGTGTAACCACCTTCCAGACAGGGTTTAGTGTATTGGGGCTGGGTGGGTGCACTCTTAGAGTGCTTTGAAGTCCTGCACTGGGGAGCAGAAGGCTCCTCTGTGCATATGCCAGTTCAAACCAGCTCAGGGGCTACCTGCCCCTGCTCTGGCGCGAAACTGGACAAAGGGAAGTGGGTGTAGCCACCCCTCCCTTGACCCTCCCATAGGTGGGGTCATAGAGCTAGTCCATCCCCTCTTTTTAGTATAAGAGGGGGAACCTTGCCATTGCAAAGCAGATAACCCCTGGACGACGCTCTACAGAAGAATCCTGGCCCTTCGACGTTCCACTACCTTTGGAAGACAGAAGAATCTCCCTTGGAGTCAAGGAGTGACTCCCCTGCTTGGCAGGCACCAAAAACGACAACGACGGTCGCAAACTACGCCGCTCCCGCCGGAGTCCGAAGTCCCTGCAGCCCAGGAAGTGGATTTCCTGACCTCTCCCAGGCCATCGTGAGTCCCCAGCGAAGCTGAGGCAAGTGGACCCCACGAGTAACGAGGAACCGCGACCCCTGGGTACCGTGCACTATTGTCGAGTGCAACCCCTTCACAACGTTCCACGAACTTGTGCTTTGGACCACGTGTGGTCCCGACCTCCAGCAGGAATCCCTCCGAAGATCAGAGGCCTACACCGTCCCGAGTGACCGTGGGCCCCTGTTGAGTGATTCCGCCCGAGGTGTCTTTGCGATCCCTTGCCCGCTGGCTTGTGGGTCCCCAGAAGACTTCCTAAAGAAACCAAAGGGCTCCCTGGTTGCTCCAGGCCTGCCCTGACTTACCCTCGCTGGGTGAGTTCCACAGACCTTGCTGGTCTGCGCCATCGACTTTTCTTCATCTCCCCGAGACTTGCGGCTGCCAAGGCTTGTTGGCTCCGATCGAGTTGCCGACACC
>CAWUFW010032734.1:0-13406 GCA_963921515.1 Calotriton arnoldi | reverse complement strand
GGCAGTATATGTGAGTGTTGGAGTATATAAATCACTATATGTGAGAGTGAGTGATTGTGAGAGTGGCTGTATGGATGAGTGTTTGCTTGTATCAGTGATTGTATAAGAGAGTAAGTATGTGTTAGTATCTGTATGAATAAGTGAGGTGGTGTGTGTATGACTGTATAGGTGAGTAAATGGGAGTGTGATTGATTCTTTCCATGACTGACAAGGTGTGTGAGTAACTCTGTGGGTGAGTGGCGGTATGTGTGTGTCTGTATAGGTGTATGAGTGCATATGATACTGCTGTACTGATAAGTGACTGCACGTATGACTGACTGTTTGGATGAATGAGTAGACATGTGTGTAGACCTAGGAATCAGTGAGTGGGTATGTAGTAACTAGTATTGGTGTGTGTATGGTTTCGGAAATGGTAGTCTGTATTTTAGAGTTGGTGGATCAAAGGTTATATTAGGGTGTGAGGAGGTTCATCAGTTTCTCACGTGGATGATGTCATTAGTGATGTTATCAGTGATGTCATTTGAGATGTCATCAGTGATGTCATCAGTGATGTCACTGACCATGTCATGAATGATGTAATATGTGACGTCATCAGCAGTGCATTGCAGGGGCGCGAGTTATAGTTAGCTGAACTAACTATAACGGCCGAATTTCTCTGGTTTTGTACGAGTGAAATGTCCAACTAGCTATTACATCCCTGAAACCTGTGGTTTTTTCAGTGATTTCAAAGGTTTTTTAAATGCTAATTTCTAACTATAAAATAGCAGTCTCGTTTTCAGAGTGGTGGAGAAAGGTGAGTGTGGCCTCCAAACACCTTTTGGAAATCCCCCTGTGTGGGATTTACTGGAGGTAACAGGAGGGGTAGTTAGCCCCCAACGTGAACCTTGGGGGCCAACTACCCCTTTTATTACCTCCAGTAAGTCCCACACAGCAAGATTGCTAACTTGTTATATGAGGCCCCGCCCCCTCCCTGCACAACTGTGCAAACACGCCCCCTGGCGTGTTGTAAGGTAAGGGCTTAAGTCCCCTTGAATCCTGAGGGTCCCTGGGGGCCAACTAGCCCACCAGGTACCTCCAGTAAGCGCTACAGAGCTGGATTGCAGAGAGGTGTTCCGAGGCCACGCCCCTTTTTACACCATGCTGCAAACGTGGCTTCTGGTGCACTGCTGCTCAGAGGATGAAGTCCACTTGTGTCCTGAGGTCCTCAGGACACAAGAGGACCTCATCGCCTCACCAGCAGCAGTGCGCCAGAAGCCGCGTTTGCAGAGTGGTGTAAAAAGGGGCATGGCCTCGGACCACCTCTCTGCAACGCAGTTCTGTGGCACTTACTGGAGGTACCTGGTGGGCTAGTTGGCCCTCAGGGACCCTCAGGATTGAAGGCGACTTAATCCCCCAATTTACAACGCGCCAGGGGGCACATTTGCACACATTTTTTGTTAGGCCCCGCCCCCTCCCTTCACCACTGTGCAAACGCGCCCCGTTGCGCGTTTTAAGTTGTGAGATTAAGTCCCCTTGAATCCTGAGGGTCCCTGGGGTCCAACTAGCCCACCAGGTACCTCCAGTAAGCACCACAGAGCTGCGTTGCAGAGAGGTGTAAAAAGGGGCATGGCCTCGGACCACCTCTCTGCAATGCAGCCCTGTGGCACTTATTGGAGGTACCTGGTGGGCTAGTTGGCCCCCAGGGACCCTCAGGATTGAAGGAGAATTAATTCCCCAATTTAACACGCGGCACAGGCGCATTTGCACAGTGGTGCAGGGAGGGGGCGGGGCCTCCGGCGAGTTGCCGGTTCATTTTTTGTTGTTGTTTTTTTGCAGTTTTTGGGAGGGGGGCTGCTTGGTCCCCCTTCCCATGGCCACTTTTGTCCACGGGGTCCCCATCTCCCGGGGCCTGGCACCCTTGTTTTTTTTTTTTTTTTTATGCGGAGTGGGACCGCGTAGCCTGCTCCAAAGGCCAAATATAGCCCCGGGGACCCCATCCCCCGGGGCCTGGCCAGCTTTTTCATTTTTGGGAGGGGGCCGCGTGGCCCCCCTCCTCAGGTCAATTATGGCCCCGGGGACCCCATCTCCCGCGGCCGGCCTGACCGTTTTTTGTTTTTTTATAAAGAGGAGGGGGCCATGTGGCCCCCTCCCAGGCCACTTCTAGCCCCGGGGACCCCATCCCCCAGGGCCTGGCCGCTCCGTTGGGGACCGTGGAGGGAGCCCCAATGTCCCCACGGTCCCGCCGGCTCCCCGCCTCCTGCGGGAGCCGGCATTGCTGAGCAAGGGGAGCTGCTGACATGCAGCTCCCCTTGCAGTAGGTAATATATACCTACTGGCGGTTGCCAGTAGGTAGTTATAGTTAGGACCTAGTTTCCATAGGAAAAGCGTTTTTGATTTGCCAATATCTTTGGCGCCGTTTGACGAATCTCTGCGAAATTTTCAAAACTAATGGGGTGTTCCGGTCAGCTCTCTGTCTTGAAAGTTTCGGGGTGATTCGTCAAGTGGGAGCCGAGAAAAAGGGGGTCCAAAAACACGTAATCTCCATGTTAAGTTAATTTCCATAGGAACTTTAGACACGGCTACATCCCGAACTGCTGAACGGAATTACACCAAATTTGGCAAAAAGGTAGGCCTTGGTCCAGAAAACGACCTTTTATTTAAATGGTGTAAATCCGTTCTGTAGTTCCTGAGAAATTAAAAAAAGAAAAATATCGATATCTGAGCACCGAGGAGGAGTTGCGACTCCTCCCGAGCAGGAGCTGACTTCTGATTGGCTGCCAACACTCCAAACCAGGAAGTGTTGGCAGCCATCTTGTGACTCGGTAACCGAGTCACAAGAAAAGAGTGGAAAAAAGGGTGAAAAACAAGAAAAGGGGCAGGGTAAAAACACCCTGACCCCCTAGGCCTGCTCAGGGGGTCCTGCAGGGATCCCCAGGCCCAAAAAATTCATTTTTTAAAAATAATTTCTGCTGAATTCGTGCAGGGTTCGCGAATCCGGCCACAATTATTAAAAAAAACGAAGCGCGGGCTCCCGCGATTCGTTTGTTAAAAAGCCCCTGGGTGGGCCAGGTCCCGGGGGCAATTTTAAATTAAGGTGTGGGAGCCCCCACAGCCCCCGGGACCGCCACCTCCCCAGGTCTTCATAATTTATGCGCAGGGGGCACGCAGCCTCCCCGCAGCCCCGGGGACAGCCACCTCCCCGGGGCTTTAATTAAATAAGGGGGGAGGCCTTGCGGGCCCCCCCAAGCCCCGGGGACCGCCACCTCCCTGGGGCTTTGTTGAAATTGGGTGGGGGGGCCTCGTGGGCCCCCCAAGCCCTGGGGACCGCCACCTCCCCGGGGCTACCTGATTTAAATGCAGGGGGCTACGCAGCCCCCCGCAGCCCCGGGGACCACCACCTCCCCGGGGCTACATTCAAAATTAAAGTGTGGGGGGGCTCGAGGCCCCCCACACTGCCCCGGGGACCACCACCTCCCCGGGGCTTTAAACACATGGGAGGGGGGCCACGCGGCCCCCTTCCTGGAGCCCTCGATGGCCCTGGAGACCGCCACCCACCAGGGCCGACTCCTGCAATGTCCCGGGGTGCCCACCCCCGGGACATTGCTGTTTGCTATGGCAGGGCGGAAGCACGGCTCCCGCCTTGCCATAGCAAACTCTGCTTTGGTTTTTGGAAGCGAGAGCAGCCAAAAACCAAAACAGAATTGCTTTTGCACAAGGGGAGCTGCATGTCAGCAGCTCCCCTTGTGCAAAAGCACTGCCAGCTCCCGCAAGAGGCGGGGAGCCGGCGGGACCATGGGGGCATTGGGGCTCCCCCCACAGTCCCCAACAGAGATGCCAGGCCCCAGGGGATGGGGTCTCTGGGGCCAGAAGTGGCCTGGGAGGGGGGCCTCGCGGCCCCCCTCCCCTGCAATTATAATTTTAAAATAAAAAAAACAGAAAGGCCAGCCCCAGGGGATGGGGTCCCCGGGGCCATAATTGGCCTCTGGAGGGGGCCACGCTGCCCCCTCCCCAGAAAATGAATTTAAAAAACAAGGCTGCCAGGCCCCGGGGGATGGGGTACCTGGGGTTAAAAGTGGCCCAGGGAAGGGGGGCCACGCAGCCCCCCTCCCATAAAATAAAAAAAATTTAAAAAGTAACCGGCAACTCGCCGGAGGCCCCGCCCCCTCCCTGAATGACTCTGCAAACGCGCCCCCTGGCGCGTTCTAAGTTGGGGAATTAAGTCCCCTTGAATACTGAGGGTCCCTGGGGGCCAATTAGCCCACCAGGTACCTTCAGTAAGCGCAACACAGCTGGATTGCAGAGAGGTGGTCCAAGGCCACGCCCCTTTTTACACCACTCTGAAAACGCGCATCTTGGCGCACTGCTGGTGGGGCGATGAGGTCCTCTTGTGTCCTGAGGACCTCAGGACACAAGTGGACTTCATCCCCCGAGCAGCAGTGCGCCAGGAGCTGTGTTTGCAGAGTGGTGTAAAAAGGGTGTGTGGTCTCGGACCACCTCTCTGCAAGCCAGCTATGTGGCGCTTACTGGAGGTACCTGGTGGGCTAGTTGGCCCCATGGACCCCCAGTATTCATGGGACTTAATTTCCTAACTTACAACGCGCCAGGGGGTGCGTTTGCAGAGTGGTGGGGAAAGGGGGCGTGGCCTTTGTCCACCTCTCAGCAATCCCACTGTGTGGGACTTACTGGAGGTAAGAGGTAGGCTAGTTGGCCCCTAAAGGACCCCCAGCAGCAAAGGGGACTTCAATCCCCATCCAAGAGCCCACCAGGGAGCGCGTTTGCAGAGTGGTGGGCAAAGGGGGTGTGGCCTGCTATGAGAACTTAACAATCCTGCTGTGTGGGACTTACTGGAGGTAATAGGAGGGGTAGTTGGCCCCCAAGGTTGTCCTTGGGGGCCAACTACCCCTCTTGTTACCTCCAGAAAGTTCCACACAGTGGGATTGCTAAGACATCTTCGGAGGACATGCCCCCCTTTCTCCACCACTCTGCAAACGCGCCTCCTGGCAGACTACGGGATGGGGGATGAAGTCCAATTTACTCCTGAGGGACTTTGGGTGCCAATAAGCCCTCCCAGTACCTCCTCTAAGTCCTATGCAGCGGAATTCCTGAGCGCTGGTCGGAGGCCTTGCACCCTTTCTCCACCACTCTGCAAACGTGACTACTACTTAAAGAAGCATCTTTCTGCACCTCTGACTTAGAGGTAGTTTTAATCCCCCTGCCCGATTATGTACTAGGGCCTTACAGAGGAGGTCATGCCAATCACAGGGGTACCCCAACGCATAGTGTTCCCTAGTGTATGTAGGTGTTTTCACTGTATTCTAAGTGTCTTTTAGCATTGCACGGGCTCTAGGCCTGGTTAGTCAGAGTCAGTTACCACCAGTACCCGTCAGCAAAAAGTTGGGGGCACAGCATTACTTTGCAACAAGACTTCTTTCTGCTCCTCTGTTGGTCCTTTGTGCACATCTCTTGCTTCTTTCTGCACCTTTCTTCGTCTTTCTGGACTTCTGTTGCCTCTTTCTACATTTCTCTTGCTTCTTTCTGCGCCTTTCTTCGTCTTTCTGGACTTCTGTTGCCTCTTTCTGCATTTCTCTTGCTTCTTTCTGCGCCTTTCTTTCTCTTTCTGCACATGTCCTACCTCTGTAGGCATAGTTAGAAATTAGCATTTAAAAAACATTTGAAATTCACTGAAAAAACCACAGGTTTCAGGGACGTTATAGTTAGAAATTAGCATTTAAAGGCAGTGACCTTATAGTTAGAAATTAGAAATGTAAAAAACGTAAGAAATTCACTGAAAAAACCACAGGTTTCAGGGACGTTATAGTTAGTTGGACATTTCACTCGCACAAAACCAGAGAAATTCGGCATTTATAGTTAGTTAAGCTAACTATAACTTGTGCCCCGCAATGCACTGCTGATGACGTCACATATTACATCATTCATGACATGGTCAGTGACATCACTGATGACATCTCAAATTACATCACTGATGACATCACTGATGACATCATCCACGTGATAATCTGATGCACCTCCTCATACCCTAATATAACCTTTGATACATCCACTCTAAAATACAGACTACCATTTTCAAAACCATAGACACACCAATACCAGTTATTACATACCCACTCACTGATTCCTAGTTCTACACACACATCCACTCATTCACCCATACAGTCACTCATACATTCAGGCACTCATCAATACAGCACTATCATATGCACTCATTCACCTATACAGGCACTCACACCCAATACCACTCATCCAGAGTTACTCACACACCTAGTCAGTCATGCAAAGAATCAATCACACTCCCATTTAGTCACCTATACAGTTATACACACACCACCTCACTTATTCATACAGATAGTAACACATACTTACTTTCTTATACAATCACTGATACAAGCACATACTCATCCATACAGGCACTCTCACAATCACTCACTCTCACATATAGTCATTTATATACTTCAACACTCACATATACTGCCTTTCGCATATGGAGTTACTCACACATGTACCACTGAGACATCCATTCACTCACCAACACACTCATACAGACCTTCACCCACCCATACAGCCCTTCACAGATACACTCTTGAACCCATACACCCAGTGAATCACCTACTCACACATCTATGCACAGAGTCACACCCCCCCCACACACCCACACAGACACTCAGGCACCCATACAGATACTCAGACAACCAATCAATAACCCATACAGACACTCATGTAGCTACTCACCAACCCATGCAGCCGCTTACACACCAACTGACAGACTAATACAGACATTCACACAGTTTAGTCACTAACCCATGCATTCAGTAAGACACAATTAATCACTCACTTATACAGTCAGTCACGCACCTACTAAATCATCCATTCAGACACTTATACACCCACTCATTCTTCAATACACCTTGGCATATATATATACCTGAAATCCATGATACTCAAGTTGTAGACCCTTCAAATTCCAACACCATTTCCTTAATATCTAGTCTGGGTGTTGAACAAATGGCACCAAGCGTGACAGGGTTTAAAGCTAAATCCAAGTATATGCCACAAATTGCCAGGGACAACATAGACATTTTTCACGAGGCTGTGAATCAAGATATCTTACAGTTATTGAAAAAGCCAGTTAAGAACTCAAATATAACACAAGCACAGAGGAATGCTATATCATCACTACAGAATGATGAAAGCATTATAATTAAACCTTCAGACAAGGGCAGGAACATTATCCTATGGAATAAAAAAGATTACATACATGAGGCTATGAGGCAACTTAATGACACTGTATGTTATACGAGAGTGGATAAATCTTACCTAGTGGAATTACATAATAGATTTAATAATCTGTTAAAGAAGTGGTCTGATGACAATTTATTAAATTGGGATGAGCAACAATTTTTGAAAAATAGTACACCAACAATTCCAACTCTTTATCTACTTCCAAAGGTAGACAAGGACCCACTACATCCACCAGGGCGCCCAATAGTTTCAGCAAAAAACAGTCTTCTTGAGAAAGTATCTGTCTATGTTGACTATTTTTTGTCTGAATATGTGAAAGATTTAACCTCGTATGTGAGAGATACGAAGGATTTTTTGCAAAAAGTTGAAAACTTACATTGGAATGATGACCAATGGTTAGTATGCTTGGATGTTGAAAGCCTTTATACTAACATCAGACACAGAGATGGTCTTAAGGCCTGTGAGCATTTTTTAAAAACAAGGAGTTTGCATCTACTATCACATACAAACATGTTGTTACAAATGATAGAGATGTGTTTGACTGAAAATGTGTTTTTGTTCAACGGACAACTATACAAACAGATACAGGGAACATCGATGGGCACCTGCTTCGCTCCCAGCTACGCCAACTTGTTGGTGGGCTGGTGGGAGAAGCAGGTGCTCTGGAGTGATTGCATGGAACATTGGACAAGTAAAGTGAATATATGGCTAAGGTACATCGACAATGTCTTTTTTGTATGGGAGGGCAGAGAAGCGGAACTCTTACAGTTTGTCAATGAATTAAATCAAAACACAGTTAATCTTAAATTTACTGTGCATTATAGTCAACAAACAGTAGACTTTCTTGACATTAGACTGACAATTGAAAACAACCAATTGGTAACAGATCTGTTTAGAAAACCAACAGCGGGCAACTCTATATTACACTCAGCTAGTTGTCATCCCCCAACTTTAGATGGAGCATTCCATTTAGTGAGTTTTTAAGGGCAAAAAGAAACTGCAGCTCTGATTCTAATTATCAGAGAAACAAAAAGAGATGAAAGTTAGATTTCAAACCAGAGGTTACTCTCCTAAAATGCTAAAATTGGGTGAAAATAGAGCTGACTCCGTAAAGAGGAATGAAGCCCTCTACCACGCACCATTAATCAAACAAAGTGGAGATGGATCTCCCATTAGGTTGATTACAACGTACAATACCCAATCCGCATTATTCAGCAGAATAATCAAAAGAAGGTGGGATATTCTCACACAGGATCAGATGTCGAGAGAAAAATTGGGACACCACCCATCTATAACATACAGAAAGGGTCCCTCTCTTAAAGACATGTTAGTCAGGAGTCATATGGAACATCGTAAATCCACCTGGCTTGAAAAAACTGGTGGTTTCCACAAGTGTGGAAAATGCAAAGCGTGTAGTAATAGCCAGAATGTCAGTGAAGTAAAATTACAGAGAACCAATAGACAGTGGATCATAAGGAAAAACATCAGTTGTGGGACGGATTTTGTAATCTATGTGATCACTTGCCCTTGTGGCAAGTGGTACATTGGATCCACCACTTTTCCCGTGAAGAAGAGAATCTTAGAGCATTGGCGAGCTATTACGAACAAAGATTTCAGTTACAGTACTGCTAGGCATTTTAATCAGGTGCATAATGGGGATTGGACCACTGCCAAATATTTTGCTTTAGATACCATCCCCAAGAATCCAAGGGGAGGCAATCGAGTACAATCACTTAGGAGATCTGAATCTAGGTTTATCTTGCAAGCAGGGAGTGTCTTTCCGTTTGGAATGAATAATGATGAGGAGATGCATGTGCATCTGTAATTCTGCACTGTACAAACAATGAATTCAGGAACTCAAGATTACACATTGTATAGAATTTTTTTTTTTAAATCTCACTGTAAATATTCACTGTTTAAACCCATCCCCACCTTTTTCTTTTTGTATCCTTCATTTGATATGTGTTTTACTAATTTAAAAATGTAAGTAAAGTGGAATAATATTTTGAGATATAATGATTAACCAACTTTAGAATCAGAAAGGGTTTCTCTAAGACTGCATATTTCAATTCCACTAATATTCTTAGTAAGCATTAATATGGAGTGCACCATATTGCATAGAGTATGTAGAATACGTTATTAATCGAACTGTTTATTGTGTTTTTCAGACCCACTATGGATTTACCTGACCATCTTCTTCACAACTAAATATAGAAAGTATGAGCACGGGGAACCGGATGTTTCTATAAACAACCGCTCTCTTCTCTTTTTTTAGGTACAAATTGGGCATTTGATCAAGTCAGTGAAATAGAATACTATGGGGCCGATTCCGATCTTGGTCGGAGGCGCACCCAATACCATTCGGTCGGGAAAAAAGCCATGCGAAAGCCAGTTTCCCGACCGATCCGTACAGCACACCGAACGAGCAAGTACGATGCGCACAACAGCAAAAATTCCGGCCGAGCCGTACTCACCCAAACCAGGTCCTGTTCTCCGACCGAGGCGAATCCGGAAACGCCGAATCGAGTCGCACGGAAGGGAAAATGCAGCCCCGTCCGGCCGGACAAGTACGATGCGCTTCCCGTACGCGCCGAACCCGTCGCTACGCACGGCACGTCAAAGCATCCGGGAGAGGCGCACATAAGCTCCGAATCGCGCCACAACACGATCCACGGCTACGAGACGAACACGGCACCGACGAGGGACGACGCGAAGCAACGAGGACGAGCGAAGCGACGAGGACGACGCGAAGCAACGAGAAGGACGAACGACACGAACCAACCATGAATCCCTTCGTCCCGATCATACCAATATTCTACATCTACTACCGGAACAGGCACGGACGCGTACGGCGCAGAAGGTAAGTCAGACACCAACCACAAAACACATACAACACGTACACGACACATCACACACATACACGGGGAATCTGAATATACTTACACCAGCAACAGCAGCACCATAGGGGCGGGATGCCCATCACCAATGCCACATATGCACACAGGGGCCTGAATGCGCGCCACCACCCCAACCCAGGGGGGCTGGATGCCTACCACTACTACCACCCATAGCCAGGGGGCAGGATGCCTACCACTACTACCACCCTTAGCCAGGGGGCAGGATGCCCACCACTACTACCACCCTTAGCCAGGGGGCAGGATGCCTACCACTACTACCACCCTTAGCCAGGGGGCAGGATGCCCACCACTACTACCACCCTTAGCCAGGGGGCAGGATGCCCACCACTACTACCACCCTCACCCACGGGGGGCAGGATGCCTACCACTACTACCACCCTTAGCCAGGGGGCAGGATGCCCACCACTACTACCACCCTTAGCCAGGGGGCAGGATGCCCACCACTACTACCACCCTCACCCAGGGGGCAGGATGCCTACCACTACTACCACCCTTAGCCAGGGGGGGCTGGATGCCCACCACTACTACGACCCTCACCCACGGGGGGCAGGATGTCCACCACTACTACCACCCTCACCCACGGGGGGCAGGATGCCTACCACTACTACCACCCTTAGCCAGGGGGCAGGATGCCCACCACTACTACCACCCTTAGCCAGGGGGCAGGATGCCCACCACTACTACCACCCTCACCCACGGGGGGCAGGATGCCTACCACTACTACCACCCTCACCCAGGGGGGCAGGATGCCTACCACTACTACCACCCTTAGCCAGGGGGCAGGATGCCCACCACTACTACCACCCTCACCCACGAGGGGCAGGATGCCTACCACTACTACCACCCTCACCCAGGGGGGCAGGATGCCTACCACTACTACCACCCTCACCCACGGGGGGCAGGATGCCCACCACTACTACCACCCTCACCCACGGGGGGCAGGATGCCTACCACTACTACCACCCTCACCCAGGGGGGGCAGGATGACTACCACTACTACCACCCTTAGCCAGGGGGGCAGGATGACCACCACTACTACCACCCTCACCCACGGGGGGCAGGATGCCTACCACTACTACCACCCTCACCCAGGGGGCAGGATGCCTACCACTACTACCACCCTTAGCCAGGGGGCAGGATGCCCACCACTACTACCACCCTCACCCACGGGGGCAGGATGCCTACCACTACTACCACCCTCACCCAGGGGGGCAGGATGCCTACCACTACTACCACCCTTAGCCAGGGGGCAGGATGCCCACCACTACTACCACCCTCACCCACGGGGGCAGGATGCCTACCACTACTACCACCCTCACCCAGGGGGGCAGGATGCCTACCACTACTACCACCCTTAGCCAGGGGGGCTGGATGCCCACCACTACTACCACCCTCACCCAGGGGGGCAGGATGCCTACCACTACTACCACCCTTAGCCAGGGGGGCAGGATGCCCACCACTACTACCACCCTCACCCACGGGGGGCAGGATGCCTACCACTACTACCACCCTCACCCAGGGGGGCAGGATGCCTACCACTACTACCACCCTTAGCCAGGGGGCAGGATGCCCACCACTACTACCACCCTCACCCACGGGGGGCAGGATGCCTACCACTACTACCACCCTCACCCAGGGGGGCAGGATGCCTACCACTACTACCACCCTTAGCCAGGGGGCAGGATGCCCACCACTACTACCACCCTCACCCACGGGGGCAGGATGCCTACCACTACTACCACCCTCACCCAGGGGGGCAGGATGCCTACCACTACTACCACCCTTAGCCAGGGGGCAGGATGCCCACCACTACTACCACCCTCACCCACGGGGGCAGGATGCCTACCACTACTACCACCCTCACCCAGGGGGGCAGGATGCCTACCACTACTACCACCCTTAGCCAGGGGGCTGGATGCCCACCACTACTACCACCCTCACCCACGGGGGGCAGGATGCCTACCACTACTACCACCCTCACCCAGGGGGGCTGGATGCCTACCACTACTACCACCCCCACTCATAGGATGGACAATGCATGACACAACAAGCACACCACAACCTAGGGAATGCAAGATTAAGACATCCCCCACCACCATGACAAGCGTGTGTAGGCTGTGTCAAATGCCTACAACACCGAACATGACTTTCAACATACAATGTGACCCCCTAGCACATGTGCCACACATATATGTGTGTGGCACCCACAATGCAAGCAGCCCATGACCATTGTGGCAATGGGGCCTAAACCCCCATCATCACAGTGACCAAAAGGTAAGTGTGGGGTCCATAGCTGAAGCACATTTTGACCATTGTGGCAATGGGGTCTAAACCCCCATCATCACAGTGACCAAAATGCAAGTGTGGGGTCCATAGCTGAAGCACATTTTGACCATTGTGGCAATGGGGTCTAAACCCCCATCATCACAGTGACCAAAAGGCAAGTGTGGGGTCCATAGCTGAAGCACATTTTGACCATTGTGGCAATGGGGTCTACACCCTCATCATCACAGTGACCAAAAGGTAATTGTTGACAAAGAAAGAGCTGCAACTGCCAAACTGCATGGATCATTCCTGGTCACAGAACCAAAAACTCATCTGTGGCAAAGTAGTGTATGTGTCCCATTGCAACATAAATTGGGGAGCCAAATACTGCAGTGCAAATGAAACATTCCTTTGGCCATGTGCAGACAAACAACACCCATGGGGGCTGAGACCGTCAACAGTCATCAATGACACAATGACAGAAGTGACCATCAGAATGCAGAACCACATATTTGCACCAATGGGCACACAAATGCAGATACCCTGTGGAGACAGCAGATGTGAGGTGAACAGATACCATACCATGGCAGCAATGGGACACACAAACCATGATCACTGTGCTGACCGATGACCTAGGAGTCCCAGGGACAGCAGGGGAAACACACCAAACAACATACAGCCAATGGCACACCCAAGATATGCCAATGCAGTGGTGCAGATGCACAAACACAAACAGGCAGACCAACACTGTCATCATACACAGCAGGTGAGGGGTGGGGGTGCCAGTGTCCCCAGGCAACCACACAACACATGAGGAAAGCTGAATACCAATCATACAGATGTGCATACACTGCCACACTAAGGTAACTCATGGATCCAAATCCCCTATGTGGGCAAGCAGGCATTGTCAGGTGAGAGGGAGCACAAAACACACATGTCACACAGGCACGTAGGAACAACAACTGACACAGCAAGTCACAGACACAC
>CAWUFW010032733.1:0-13407 GCA_963921515.1 Calotriton arnoldi | reverse complement strand
GAAGGGTAAGTAGACATAATATCGAGTTTTAAATATTGTTGTGCAATAATATCGAGTTTAAAATGTCGAAATTCAAAAATATTGTTGTATATAATATCGATTTCAAGAATATCGATTTGTTGTGTTGTATAAAATATCGTTGTTAAAAATATCGATTTTGTTAATGTTGTGAATTTTAATATAGTATATAATTTTAAATGTATTAATAATTTTTACTTAATTGCATATATTTTATATAAAAATGTTTTAGGAGCGGGATGTTGGGTTTATAGGGGATAAGGTTGGGGAGTGTTTTAAAAAAAAAAAATTACATTTTTTTATTAATATTAATGAAATTTAAAATTGTGTTTTAGGAGCGGGATGTTGGGTTTATAGGGGAGAACACCGACCACGCCATTACGATTACACAAGCCGAATACACGCCATCGTGAAAGCACACAAATACCGCCCGCCAACGTCGAGTCGGAGACAAACCGCCCGCCACGGACGGAAACACGCACGACAACACAAAACCGCCCGCCCTCACGGCCGACACACCGCACGTGAAAGTACGATCGCACCGACATGTGCGCGGAAAAACCACAAATATACCGCCCGCCAGCGCAAACAACGCCCGATGAGAATCGACACGGCAGAAGCCATGGCGCCAACGTACCTGCACAGAAACCATCCGCACACAAAACCAATAGCACACAACATGGCCAACAAGTCCACACAGCAAGGCACGCACAAATACACAAGCACAGTACACATCCGAGAAACACCCCCCGGACAAACAAAAAATACAAAGGCCAGAACCCCAGACACAACACACCTGAAAACAACAGACCATGAGGACACACCCACATAGGTGAGTACAAAAGCAGCACTCCCACAGACCACAACCCCTTGCTACATTGCCAAACCAGAGAGGAGAGGAGAGGACACAGTGACACAGCAAGGACAGCAGCACACCACAGAAACGCACACATCACTACCACCACTACCACCACCACCACCACCAAACACCACCACCACCACCACCACCACCACCACCACCACCACCAAACACCGGCACCACAAACCCCCTGCACATTACACAACACACACCGCACCAGCACCACAAACATCATGGCACCGCAAAGAATGCCCAAGTACACGCCCATGGAGCTGGACGGTCATGGTCGACGAGATCATCAAGGTGTACCCACAAATCCATGGGAACATGGTCCAGCACATACCACTAGCCACCAGGAAACAGAATGTGGAACCGGGATCGTAGACCAGGTCAATGCAGTCGGGACCCTGCCCAGGAACAGAGTCGAGATCAACAAACGTTGGAATGACGTAAAGAGCCTGGTCAAGAAGAAGGAGGGGCAAAAACAGAGAGCTGGCTGCCGTCACTGGCGGAGGGAATCCCGCGCTCTTAAGACCTTCAAAGCGCAGGGAGGAGAAGGTGCGAGTCGTAATCCATCCGGAGATCCTCGCCGGATTAGCAGGGGAGTGGAGGCTGTTAAGTACAAACCAATGTATACCAGCACACCGCTATGTACTCACATGCACTACCACCATGCCACAGCTCCCAGGGACAAACACCCCCATGTCCAGCACACAATACACAACACATCACACACACATGCAACAGACACTACCACACACAGCCCAAACAGAACAACTGTAAGATGCGTGGGGACATGTGTACACTAAGCCAGCCACGTAACCACCAACAGGTCCCCAAATATGCCAGAAGCGCCACAACGAGCACCCACCACACCCATGTGTCCGCCACAGCTGCACTAACCGACAAGTAACAGGTAAGTGGCAGGAACACAAAGTGCAGTGGGTGGGACGGTGGACAGCCCAAGTACAACACACACCAGGCCCCAGTCCCACAGCACAGCAAGGAGGAGCATCCCCCACACCCCACAGCCACGTGTCAGCCACCGCAGTGCACAACGACAGCCGAAAGGCAGACATCACGGTCCACAGCAATCGGTGTCCAGTGGGTATCCAGCCACCCCCACGACCCACAACACCCTCCCAACCCCCACAGACCTGCAACATGGAGCACCCCCGGCTTAGAGCCATGTGGCATCCAGTACAGTGCACGCACGAACAACTTGCAGGTGGGAAACTGGACAGGGCTGGATTACTGGAGGCATGAGGACCATAACACGACCAACACATGGGACATGTCACGTAGCAGACGAACACGCAGCACCGCCCACCGTCACGAACAAGTGAACAATGTGCACACGGACATGAACAACAGACTCACACCCCACATGACCCATCACAGACATAGCAACACCCAAGGAGCCACGTCTGCATGCACAAGCCACACTGAATATAGTACCACACGGCAGCCACTGTGCAACTCATCACACACAACCGAAACACCATTGAAGTCCTGTCCATGTAGCCCCAACTGCCTGTCAACCACACACCCCACAACTACGCCTATGTAAGACAAACAACACTAGACGCAACAGAGCGGAACAACATAAATGCACACGAACACCACTGAACCCATCAAACACACAGACACACCATGCACAAACAACATACCATCCATCCCATCCGTCAGCCCCAGTCTCATGAAAGGCATGTCATCCGCACAGCTGCCACACATACAGCAGTCACGCTAAGATACATGCCCATGACCAACCATGTGCCAGAAGTCAATGAAGTGCACGACACACTGTGAGCAACAACACACAACATGGGCCACACCCCCCCGAGCACTGCAGTGATGCACATGGCACAGGGCAGCACGCACACCAAGGAGATGGGACAACTGCAATACGTTGGCTGGCACACAACCATCACTCACTCATAACGATGCGTCCAATGCCATGTCCAGTAATCACAACAGACAGCAAATATGCAGGCCATGTCAAGCATGCACACACCTCAAACCATGCACTGTCATGCTGCCACAACACATGTCACGTTCGGCACCCATGGCTCACAGCATGTACCCCAAAAGCATATTCCCTCCCAAATGCGAATCTGGGGCATGGCCCCCATGTTGCCATATGCGTTCCTAAGCGTTCCATTTGAACCCCAAAAGCATATTCCCTCCCAAATGCGAATCTGGGGCATGGCCCCCATGTTGCCATATGCGTTCCTAAGCGTTCCATTTGAACCCCAAAAGCATATTCCATCCCAAATGCGAATCTGGGGCATGGCCCCCATGTTGCCATATGCGTTCCTAAGCGTTCCATTTGAACCCCAAAAGCATATTCCCCTCCCAAATGCGAATCTGGGGCATGGCCCCCATGTTGCCATATGCGTTCCTAAGCGTTCCATTTGAACCCCAAAAGCATATTCCATCCCAAATGCGAATCTGGGGCATGGCCCCCATGTTGCCATATGCGTTCCTAAGCGTTCCATTTGAACCCCAAAAGCATATTCCCTCCCAAATGCGAATCTGGGGCATGGCCCCCATGTTGCCATATGCGTTCCTAAGCGTTCCATTTGAACCCCAAAGCATATTCCATCCCAAATGCGAATCTGGGGCATGGCCCCCATGTTGCCATATGCGTTCCTAAGCGTTCCATTTGAACCCCAAAAGCAAAGTACAAACCAGACCCAGGATGGGCCAGGAGCCCGCATACACCAGAGTCACAATAAGTAGGGGCACAGCAACACACCCATCGGCATGGCCAATCCGTCCCATGCCACATGTGCACAGCACACAGTCCCATTACCAAGCACACACAACTACAGATGCTACAGCCACACACACGCCTCCGGGAAACCCATGTACGAGATTGCACGAACTGTCAATGTCAGACGACAAATACATACTTCGCCAGGTGCAACACAATAACAAATCTCATTCTCTCCACAGGTGACGAACTGCTGGATGCTGGGGATGGAGCCAGCAGCCAGCACAGCCAGCCTACAAGCCCCCAACGAGGACACACGGATCTGGAGGATCTGTCCTCCTCTTCGGACACGGACAACCAAGCAGGCCCATCTGGTGTGGCAGGGCCCAGCCGCTCCCCAGGACCCCTCCTACCCACCAACCCATCATCCAGGGCTGCTGAACATTCACAGCCCCCTGCTGCCACTGTCGTTGCGGCCACACCCACGGTCATTGTGGCCACTACCACTGCCGCAACCGCCACCATCGCCGCACCGACCACCACCGCCGCCACCACCGCCACGTCTTCGCTGGCACCAGCCCCAGCGCAGGTGGTGGCCCGGACGACTGGATCCACCCTGGGAGCCACAGCGAGGACCGTGGTGAGCAATGTGGCTAGTGGGCAGGCCGGTGGCAGCAGGACTGGTAGGAGGAGCAGGGTCAGGGAAACGCCAGCCTCCCCTGGGAGCCATGCCCTGCCTCACATGGCCAGAGTCCTTGGGGCCTATGAAGAGGCCCAAGGACAATGGGTCCGGTCTGCCTCAGACACGCGTGAGGTGCTGGGGGTGTTGAGGTCCATGGACGCCCGTATGGGCCAAATCGTGGACCTCATGGGACAGCTGGTGGTGGCGGTGAGGTCACAGCCAGGGACAGCAGCTCCCCCTCCGCCACCACCTGCCGGGGCGCAGGGTGGAGCAGCAGTGTCCAGTTCCCCTGCGTCCACAGCCAGTGATCACACCTCAACCACCAGCATGTCGCAAGCAGGCACCCCCTCGCAAGCGTGGAAGGGGCCGTCCGAAGAGGAAACAGATCTCCCGGGAGGACTTCGCACGCTCCAGTCGCAAGTGAGGCAGCCAGCCAGCCTTCCGCCAGCCTTCCTTGACCAGCCACTGCATTGACTTGGACTACGATCCCACTCCACACAGCCATCTGGATGGCATGTGTGTGTTGGACTATGGACATAGAACCAGTGGGTACACCCTGATCATCACGCAGCCATGACCGACAGCTCATTGTCACTGCACGCACCACTTTTGTCATCACCTTACACACAATCACATGTCACAGTTTGTAATAAATGCACCTTTTTCACTAACTGCTGTTTGTGCCCTGTGTCTTATTTGTACGGAATACAACGGCCACCTTGGGCGGAAAGGCACCTGATGCGTGGCATGGCATTTGAATCCGGAGGGCCTGTAGGGACCTAGGGGTGGGAGACAGAACAGGAGCACATTCAATGAGTGTGTCACACACCCATCACACAGTACATGTCAACAACTACAAGCAATGTACACACATCGCACAGAGCAATAGGGCACAATGCCACAGCCACCAACAGTGGCATACTACCCTGGCCATGGAGCGTTGACACACAGCACGCAGTGAACAAACGGCCACCCTGACACAGCACACACACACCTGCACAGATACAGCCACATCAGCCGTCGTACATGGACACTCACCGTCAAGTGAAGTAGCGGGCGATGAGCTGCTGCCGCACATTACCAGCTTCCTCCTCTCCGCTGTCCTCCTCACTCGAGCTGTCCTGGTCTGCGGGCTGGGGCCCTGGTTGATCTCCGTCATCCACGATGAGGGGATCTGCTTCCGAATGGCCAGATTGTGCAGCATGCAGCACGCCACCACTATCCGGCACACCTTCTGTGGGGAGTACGCCAGCGCACCCCCGGTGCGGTCCAGGCACCTGAACCTGGACTTGAGGAGGCCAAAGGTACGCTCGACCACACGTCTGGTCCTCCCATGTGCCTCATTGTAGCGATCGTCTGCTGGGGTGCGAGGATTCCTCAATGGACTGAGCAGCCATGCCCCATTCGGATACGCAGAGTCACCTGGGTGTGAGGGACACAGAGAACCGTTGCTAATCCAACTGGACAGGGGACAGCATCGCACAGCCAGCACGCTACACCACTCCACATACTCACCGACAATACAGGCACGATCCTGTTGCATATTGGACATCAGTCGTGGCAAGATGCTGTTGCGCATTATGTGTGCGTCATGGGCCGAGCCTGGGAACTTTGCACACACGTGGGTGATCACCATGTCCGCAAGGCACACCACTTGCACATTCAGGGAGTGCGTGTGCTTCCTGTTGCGGTACAGGTGCTCAGTGGCCTGTGGTGGAACAAGGCCGACATGTGTGCAGTCAATGGCTCCAACGACGTGTGGGATTCTGCCAAGGGCATAGAATGCACCCTTCACTGCCGCCAATTCACGAGCCCTGGGGAAGCGGATGTACCTGTTCCGGTACAGCATCATGGCTGCCAGTACATCCCTCAGCACCTTGCTGAACATGGGCTGGGACATCCCTCCTCCAATGCCCACTGTGTGCTGGAATGACCCAGTGGCGAAGAAATGCATGGCGGCCATCACCTTAGCCGTGGGGGTGACAGCAGTCGGATACACCCTGCGGGGACGGAGATGGGGTTCTAACATGGCACACAGTCGATGCAGGGTTGGCCTGTCCAGCCGAAACTTCCTAATAACCTCTGTATCGTCCATGTCCGCCAGCAATTGGTATGGGCGGTCAATGTTCGGTCTCCGCCTAGGGACAATGGCAGAGGACACATGTCAAAGCAACACGACACATAGCAATTTCGCATACACATCACTGACATGACTGAGTAAGCACAGGAGCCACAGCCCAGCTGTCAAGCTGGGACGGCACGGCCACAATACACTTACACAGGTCTCCCAACAATGGCAATGGCTAGTGATACAAACCACTGCCATGTGCATGCACATGGGGATCCAGGCCCCAATGACTTGCGGGGCGTGCTGATGGGGACTGACTGCATATCCGTCAAGCGGCAACGCCACGGCAACATGAATGTCTGCTGAGCATGGAACTGCTTCCGCGGCTGGATGAGTATGGCACACGACGACGACGATGTGGGCAGAGGCTGAGCGGCCAAAACAAGTGGGACCTGTGGCACGAGGGGATATGAGACAGTAGTAGGTGTCAGCACTGCACCCTATGTACAGCACTGTACGGATCACACCTCCCGAAACATTGACAGGTGTCCACATTGACAGCCCCATGCCAAGACGGCTGTGTGCTTGCAGTCACACGTCACAGGTGAGAGGTTACATTGCACGTGCCAGGTGGCAGTCGTACATAGTGGGAGCTGGCATGTGTGTGCATGTGTCTCCTGTTCAGGATCCACCAGATGGGCGCTGACTCTGTACTGACCATTGGACACAGCATGTTCCGTGGAAGGCTTGTGTGTGTGGGATGGTGGCACTGGATGTGCCGCCGTTGGGTGGGGGGCCATGCACAGGGCGGGTACGTCGATGATTGCGCATTGTTGGTCACGGTGGGTGCACCCACTAAGATGTGTTGCCCTGTGTTCAATTCCTATGTCCGCATGATGATGGACTGTAGATGTGGGCAGACTACACATTGGTCGATGTGCTGTCTATATGCATGTGCCTTCACACCAGGCACAGCTGCCCCTGCACATGTGACCCCTGCTGGACTCGCTGCTGGGTCTGTGGAGCTGATGCACCTTCTGCGCGTGGGGCGGGCAGCTCTCCTCACTTCCCTCATTGCGCATGTCATGACTTTGCCGCAGGTGACATGGATCATGGAGGGCCCACATGTACGCGTGGGTAGGCTACACATGATTGTACACTGGTCGCCACCCCCAGTCAGTGTTTCGAATGGGAAGGTTGTCGTGCTGGTGGTATGTTCGATGTGGCGGATGGGCGGGCCTAGGTGCGGGCTTACATTCCGGACATGGGGGGGTAGTTGTATTGGCGACTAGTTGCAGTACACACGGGACACGTCTCTTCCTTTCCACATCTGGGTCATCCCTTGTACTAACTGACAGTGATACAGTCATCTTCGCCCCAGCCCTCATGTCCTCCCCTCGCTCCCCCAATATGCATGCTCACCTGCGAGGCTAGCGCTTGCACAGGCAGCCCCAAGCTCGCACCAGAGAGGGCAAGGAGTGTATGTGTGGGTCCAGTTGCACGAGTGGGCTGTCTCAGGGTATGATGTGTCGCGGGACGCCGTCCACCTGCGTGGTGCCCCAAATGGTGACCCGGCCTGCATGGACTATGCATCACAGTCTTCGCCTTCCGGATCCGCCACCTGCGACACCCAGTGGCTGTGGCTGCCCTTGCGGCCAGGCCGCGTCCGTCTGTGGCTGATGGCCCACACATTCACTCTTTGGCCTCTCTGGGGAGGGCTCGGGGGTGGTGGCGCACGCGCTTGCACTTAGTCGCAATGGCATGTGGCGTGGTTGGTATGATGGGCAATGGATGGGATGGTGCGAGCCACCTCCCGTGACGTCAGTGCTGCTCGTGCTGTGGTGCGTCCCCCTACACTTCCATGTGACTTGTGCCATGCTAGACGTTGAGGTTCTATTGCCTGCGTGATATGACCAGGAGGAGCGCGAGGAGACCTCTCACACACCATGCTCCACTGCCATCCCGTGCCCTGTATCGCCTGTGCGGATTGACTATGTTGGGGTTACACCTGGTCGACTGGGGCTGTGTGTGCCTTGTCAGGGGCATGGCGGGCGCACAACAGGATCCAGCTTGTCCACAGAGGGTGGGCTGAGGTGCGCCTGGTACCGCTTTGTACGTGTGCCCGGCTGCTGTGCACACACGTGTTCACTCCCCCCGACAGGTGTCCTCTCACAATGCCCAGGGAAGCGGTGGTGTACTGTTCATGACCCCTCCCAACACGGCGTGCTCCAACTTGGCATGTGCGCATCTACCCGTCGCACCCACCCACCTGAGCACTGCGTCCATACGACTTCACACGACACATGTGTGTCTTCCACAGTAGTGCTACTCATTTGCGTTGACATCCAATACCAGTGGACTACATGGTCATGTCACGACTGCCGTGTACTTCACATACTCTCATCCTCTCTCATTCGTACTTGTGAAATGAGTCAGCGGAGACAGTTTTGGTTTCAAACATTATATTGAGTCTTCTGTCCTCTGTGATGCAGTATAGTGGACACTACTGGCAGCGGGATACATGTTGAGGATATACTGAGCATGATTGCAAATGGGATAGGGTGTGGGGTTACATGTGATTGGCTGTTGCATGTGGGATGTGGGCTTCAGAGTGACATCTGCTTGGCCAAGGCTGTGCTAATGTACATTTACGTATAGCTGCGGAGCTGCGGACTTTGACACAGACGGTATACATGTAGCCTACCAGACCGCTTGGCATCATGGGCACAGTCCATCTCAGTTCCATGTGACAGGTTTGCTGCGGTTGTTCCTCATGCACGCGTGCATGTGAGATGACATCAGGGCATGTGCTTGCGTGCATGCAGCGGCGTGCCACTTGTTGTTGCACTGTGGTGGTTACTGGACATGTCACAGTCACTGGGGTCGTGTTGTTGTTGTATGCACTTGTCGTCCATGCAAAGGTCCTGGTATGGGATTCCCGGGGCGGGGGTGGGAGGGGTGCAGCACCCACAGACTCCAGGCGACCTATTCATGTCCACTGAGCGGTGTGTGTGTCCATGGGCGCTGGATCCATGTCGTGTCCTGGTTGTTCGTGCAGTTCCGTCCATGTGGGTGCGATACACAGAGCCCATGCCACTGCCTCCCACGATGCATGCGGTGTTCCTGGATGTGATGGGGAACAGTGTGCATGTCCCGGTCATATCCGATGTCATGGCGATGTCGTTGATGGTGTGGTTACAGTTGCCGGTCGTTTGGTATGGCTGTTGTGGTGGTGACTGGCCAGTCCGTGCGGAAGCTAAGCATGGGTGCGGGGTTGGACATCATAGGTCACTCGGGGAACCTGCGTTGTGGTCCGACGTATTTACAGGTTGTCAGGTATGCGATGCCGTCCAGCAGGGCTTCCATGTCATTGGTGGTGTACATGTTTGCCAGCCAATGAAGCGGATGGTGGCTGTCAAGGTGTTGTTCGTAGGTTGTCCCTTGGAGGACCATGATGGGGCATGCTGGGTGACATTCGATGTAGCTGTTATCGATGATCCGTCGTGTGGAGGCACAGTGGTCCCATTTCAGTGCGGGTGCGATGTTGGCCACATACGCCATGCCCCCATAGGCAGAGCAGGCCCTGTCGTGTGCGTCCAGAGGGAGGAGTAGTGGTAGCAGGTCCGCCTTCAGACATGCCGGGTTGGAGAGGCATATCTCGACGGGATGCTGGTAGGGACACCTCCGACAGTAGAAGACGGGCATGACGCAGCTGAACAATGTGATGCGGTAAGTCAGTCGGTAACTTACGTTCAGCAGGGACAGGAGATCGCATCCCAATGTATGGCACAGGTTGGTTTTGTACAGCTTGAGCTGTTCGGCGTAGTTGGGTAGGTGTGTTGCGGTTGCCATTTCGCAGCGGTTCGTTGAGGTGGCGTGCTCCGGCTGTGTGTGCAGTCTGCAATGTGCACGCTCCGGGGTTGCTGTGAGCTCTGTGTAGTCGTAGGGAGACAGGACTTGTGTTCTGTTGGCTTGTTTGGAGGACACGGGCCCTCTTCCCACATGCTTCTCAGACAGTTCAAGGTCAGTGCTGTGTGACTCCTTCCAATTAACTTGCATGTGGCCGACATGGGGGAGTGTTTTCTTCTTTCTTCCCCGTCCGTTGTGTGCTTCTGTGATATGCGCTATCTGCCCTGTGGTCGGTCTCCTCGGCATGCCTGTGTTGGTCTATTCTTGGACAATGGCTGTATTCACCGGCTTCTGTCGTAGGGCTGTGGTTTCGGAGTTGGAATGGAAGGTCATTCAGTGCTGTCTGCTCTCCCTTGTGTGGGCGGCAGGCTGCCTTTCCGCTCTGCGTTGGGCCTTGTGTGTGAATGTTATTCTTGGGCCACCTGTTGTCGGTCCCCGGGCTCTTTGGTGTTCCGTTTTATATGTCTTGTTCATATGTGCAGGGTGGTATGGGTGTTTCTGTGTGGTACTGGCGTTCCTCTTCCCGAAGGGGCCCTGCTTCTCCTAGTTGGTGTTGCCGCCGCTGTGTGCTACGCCATGTTTGTTACACTGGGGTGTGTCCTGCTGTTGCGTGTCTTCACTGATATGTGTGCGTCGGTTGTGTGGCGTTGGGTGTTGTCCGTGAATTGGGCGTTGAGGACATGTCTGTGGCCGGCCTGTCACGTGTCATGTGCGTTCGGGGTGGGGCTGATGTGTGTGCTGCTTGGTTGTGTCCCTGTGTCTGTGTGCGACGCATGCATGGCGCTGCGGTTGGCCTCTGCGTTGTGCGCATGTGTGGCGGCGTCATCGGCGCTTTGGGGCCGTGACGGGGTGGTTGGTTCCTAGTCCCAGGTGGTGTGTACACATGTGTTCTGCGATGTTACGATTTGGCCTGTGTGTCATATGTGGATGCGATGGTGGATGTGTAGTGTACACGCGCTGGTGGGGGGTTGTCCGCTTTTTCCGCCCTTGCACTGTGTGCGCTGTTTGCGTGCACTTGTTGTGTGTGTGCCTACCTGCGTCTCCGCGGTACGTTGCGTCCTTGGTGGTGCATCAGCAGGAGCATGGGGACGGCCTGCAGTGCTGGATTCATGCTCGGGGGAGCCGCTTCTTCGTTGTCCGTGCTCGGCGTCCGTGTTACCGCTTCGGTTTGTCGTACGGTATCTCTTGGCCGTGGGAGCCGTTTGTTTGCGGCATCGTAATTTATGCGCCGGGCGGGACGTGTTTCGTCGGACGGTGTGTGTCAGTTGGGCTGCGCCGCTACATGTACGGGCGCACTTTGATGGCGGACGGTGTTGCTGGCTTGCCGGCGGTGTTTGGCCTACTTTTCGCATCGTAATTGGGCGGGCGTGTGGACTGCTGCGTGCCGGCGGTAACTGGTGGTTTTTGCATCCGCCAATGTGTATTAAAAAAATATATGTGTGATATATAATTTAAGATAATTATTTTATTGTAAATACAGAAAACAACAATTAATATAGGAATTAAATACAACACAATATTTATATTTTATTAAAGTTTTTATTTTCATTCAAAGAGTCAAGCAAATAAAAAATATGTATTTTGTTTTATTAAACATTTTTTAATATTGTCATAAAGAGAAATACATTTTTTTGCTTACATTGCATATTTAGTACATATTTATACATAAACATATAATTTTTAAGTATAGTCAGCATGAAGCAATTTTGACTTTTTTATGATGTAGAACTTGGTAAATATGTACATTTTTTACAAATGAAAGATGTAGTTGTCCACTGGTTTTTATACATATTTTTGTAATATAGTTTTTGGTAATAGTTATAGAATATTTATTTACATTGAAAATATGCATTACATAATTACATACATTGTACATTTTTAATATACATTTTTTAACAATTTTCTCATTGTATAACTTTTTATATTTTTACATATTTTTAAATAAATAATATTATATTTTGTATAATATTATTTAAGTTGTAAATACAAATAAAATTATTACGGTAAGAAAACATTTTGAAAAAGAAAAATATTTTTAACATTTACACATTTTTTCACATTTTTAGCAAGCATTATAATTTGTAAGTTAACATATTTTAATGTATAATAAATAATATTTATTTTCTAATATTTTGTATTATACTTTAACATTTTTAAACAGTAAAGAAAAAGCATTTAGTTCATTAGTAATATTAATTATTATTTGTTAAACATTTTTTTGTATTGCATTTCTAATGTACATTGACTTTAATGTAAAAAAGTATTTTTATTATTTCATTAGGTAGCCATTTTCTAAACTAAGTTGTATTTTGTAGGCTGTGTTGTTTTAGCTCATTTCTGAGTGGAGAAGCTCGCGGTTGGAAGCTGCGTTGCATCGGTTAAGGTAAGTTTAATTTAATTACTTTTAGGCTTAATTTAGGTGTAGGGTGAAAGTAGTTAGGTAGTGCATAGTGTATGTATAGTTTGTATTTTGTGTTTTTGGTGCCGTTTAGTTAGTAGTTTTGCGTTTGCAAAATGCGGTTAGTTCGTTAATAGGTAGGTGTTAAGGTATGTTTTATATGGATAAATATGTTTAGAGTATGATGTTATTAGTGTGTTTCTTAATGATTTTATTGTGCATTTGTGCACGAGGGATTGTGTTGTTTTTTTACAGGTTTTTGTCATTTGGAAGTTACCATTGGGAGAAGCATGCTTTTTTTTTACGGAACTGTGTATTAGTTTCTAGTAAACTAATAACTATTTTACAGTTTCTTTATTTTTCGGGTTTTCCTGGAGCGTTTCTATTTTTAATTACATTTTTCAGGTTTTTAATGGATTGGAGTCTACGGATATGTTGTCCCCGGATTATATTTTTTACAGTAGTATGTTTCCACTTTTTGGGGGACTTTTAAGTAAGTTTTGGGATTTTTACACGTTTGGATTTATTTATGGCAGTTTGGATTCAGTTCTTCAGCAACAAAAAAGTAAGTCATTTTAAATTATTTACAATGTGTGGGAAATTAAATTTTTGTCATTTTTATTGACATTTGTGAATATATAAAATATATTTATTATGTCAAATAATTTTTAAAAATAAGTTAAAATTAATTGACATAATATTTATATTTTACATGTTTGCAAAGAAATGTTTATTTAAGAATTTAGTGCACAATTAC
>CAWUFW010032732.1:0-13407 GCA_963921515.1 Calotriton arnoldi | reverse complement strand
TGGGGGTAGTGTTTTAGGATTTAGGTTAGTGCAGTGGTGTTTGGGTAGTGTAGGGGGTCGTGCTGGGGGTAGTGTTTTAGGGTTTAAGGTAGTGCAGTTGTGTTTGTGTAGTGTAGGGGTCGTGCTAGGTGTAGTGTTTTAGGGTTTAGGGTAGTGCAGTGGTGCTTGTGTAGTGTAGGGGGTCGTGCTGGGGGTAGTGTTTTAGGGTTTAGGGTAGTGCAGTGGTGTTTGTGTAGTGTAGGGGGTCATGTTTTAGGGTAGTGCAGTGGTGTTTGGGTAGTGTAGGGGGTCGTGCTGGGGGTAGTGTTTTAGGATTTAGGTTAGAGCAGTGGTGTTGGGGTAGTGTTTTAGGGTTTAGGGTAGTGCAGTGGTGTTTGTGTAGTGTAGGGGGTTATGCTGGGGGTAGTGTTTTAGGGTTTAGGATAGTGCAGTGGTGCTTGTGTAGTGTAGGGGGTCGTGCTGGGGGTAGTGTTTTAGGGTTTAGGGTAGTGCAGTGGTGTTTGTGTAGTGTAGGGGGTCATGTTTTAGGGTAGTGCAGTGGTGTTTGGGTAGTGTAGGGGGTCGTGCTGGGGGTAGTGTTTTAGGATTTAGGTTAGTGCAGTGGTGTTGGGGTGGTGTTTCAGGGTTTAGGGCAGTGCAGTGGTGTTCGGGCAGTGTAGGGGCTCATGCTGGGGGTGGTGTTTCAGGGTTTAGGGCAGTGCAGTGGTGTTCGGGCAGTGTAGGGGGTCTTGCTGGGGGTGGTGTTCCAGGGTTTAGGGCAGTGCAATGGTGTTCGGGCAGTGTAGGGGGTCGTGCTGGGGCTGGTGTTTCAGGGTTTAGGGCAGTACAGTGGTGTTCGGGCAGTGTAGGGGGTCTTGCTGGGGCTGGTGTTTCAGGGTTTAGGGCAGTGCAGTGGTGTTCGGGCAGTGTAGGTGGTCATGCTGGGGCTGGTGTTTCAGGGTTTAGGGCAGTGAAGTGGTGTTCGGGCAGTGTAGGGGGTCGTGCTGGGGGTGGTGTTTCAGGGTTTAGGGCAGTGCAGTGGTGTTCGGGCAGTGTAGGGGGTCGTGCTGGGGCTAGTGTTTCAGGATTTAGGGCAGAGCAATGGTGTTCAGGCAGTGTAGGGGCTTTGCTGGAGGTGGTGTTTCAGGGTTTAGGGCAGTGCAGTGGTGTTTGTGCAGTGTAGGGGTGGTGTTTCAGGGTTTAGGGCAGTGGTGTTCAGGCAGTGTAGGGGGTCGTGCTGGGGGTGGTGTTTCAGGGTTTAGGGCAGTGCAGTGGTGTTTGGGCAGTGTAGGGTGTCGTGCTGAGGGGTGGTGTTTCAGGGTTTAGGGCAGTGCAGTGGTGTTCGGGCAGTGTAGGGGGTCGTGCAGGGGTGGTGATTGAGGGTTTAGGGCAGTGCAGTGGTGTTTGGGCAGTGTAGGGGGTCGTGCAGGGGATGGTGTTTCAGGGTTTAGGGCAGTGCAGTGGTGTTCGGCCAGTGTAGGTGGTCTTGCTGGGGGTGGTGTTTCAGGCTTTAGTGAAGTGGTGTTTGGGCAGTGTAGGGGGTCTTGCTGGGGGTGGTGTTTCAGGGTTTAGGGCAGTGCAGTGGTGTTCGGGCAATGTAGGGGGTCGTGCTGGGGCTGGTGTTTGAGGGTTTAGGGTAGTGCAGTGGTGTTCGGGCAGTGTAGGGGGTCGTGCTGGGGCTGGTGTTTCAGGGTTTAGGGCAGTGCAGTGGTTTTCGGGCAGTGTAGGCGGTCGTGCTGGGGCTGGTGTTTCAGGGTTTAGGGCAGTGCAGTGGTGTTCGGGCAGTGTACGGGGTAGTGCTGGGGCTGGTGTTTCAGGGTTTAGGGCAGTGCAGTGGTGTTCGGGCAGTGTAGGGGGTCGTGCTGGGGCTGGTGTTTCATGGTTTAGGGCAGTGCAGTGGTGTTCGGGCAGTGTAGGGGGTCGTGCTGGGGGTGGTTTTTTCAGGGTTTAGGGCTGTGCAGTGGTGTTCGGGCAGTGTAGGGGCTCATGCTGGGGGTGGTGTTTCAGGGTTTAGGGCAGTGCAGTGGTGTTCGGGCAGTGTAGGGGTCTTGCTGGGGGTGGTGTTTCAGGGTTTAGGGCAGTGGTGTTCGGGCAGTGTAGGGGGTCTTGCTGGGGGTGATGTTTCAGGGTTTAGGGCAGTGCAGTGGTGTTCGGGCAGTGTAGGGGGTCATGCAGGGGGTGGTGTTTCAGGGTTTAGGGCAGTGCAGTGGTGTTCGGGCAGTGTAGGGGGTCATGCTGGGGGTGGTGTTTCAGGGTTTAGGGCAGTGCAGTAGTGTTCGGGCAGTGTAGGGGATCGTGCAGGGGTGGTGTTTCAGGGTTTAGGGCAGTGCAGTGGTGTTGGGGCAGTGTAGGGGGTCATGCTGGGGGTGGTGTTTCAGGGTTTAGGGCAGTGCAGTGGTGTTCGGGCAGTGTAGGGGGTCATGCAGGGGGTGGTGTTTCAGGGTTTAGGGCAGTGCAGTGGTGTTCGGGCAGTGTAGGGGTCGTGCTGGGGCTGGTGTTTCAGGGTTTAGGGCAGTGCAGTGGTGTTCGGGCAGTGTAGGGGGTCTTGCTGGGGGTGGTGTTTCAGGGTTTAGGGCAGTGGTGTTCGGGCAGTGTAGGGGGTCTTGCTGGGGGTGATGTTTCAGGGTTTAGGGCAGTGCAGTGGTGTTCGGGCAGTGTAGGGGGTCTTGGTGGGCGTAGTGTTTCAGGGTTTAGGGCAGTGCAGTGGTGTTCGTGCAGTGTAGGGGGTCGTGCTGGGGATGGTGTTTCAGGGTTTAGGGCAGTGCAGTAGTGTTCGGGCAGTGTAGGGGGTCGTGCAGGGGGTGGTGTTTCAGGGTTTAGGGCAGTGCAGTGGTGTTCGGGCAGTGTAGGGGGTCGTGCTGGGGGTGGTGTTTCAGGGTTTAGGGCAGTGGTGTTCGGGCAGTGCAGGGGTCTTGCTGGGGGTGATGTTTCAGGGTTTAGGGCAGTGCAGTGGTGTTCGGGCAGTGTAGGAGGTCTTGCTGGGGGTAGTGTTTCAGGGTTTAGGGCAGTGCAGTGGTGTTCGGGCAGTGTAGGGGCGTGCTGGGGGTGGTGTTTCAGGGTTTAGGGCAGTGCAGTGGTGTTCGGGCAGTGTAGGGGGTCGTGAATGGGTGGTGTTTCAGGGTTTAGGGCAGTGCAGTGGTGTTCGGGCAGTGTAGGGGGTCGTGCTAGGGTTGGTGTTTCAGGGTTTAGGGCAGTGTAGTGGTGTTCGGGCAGTGTGGGGGGTCGTGCTGGGGGTAGTGTTTTAGGGTTTAGGGTAGTGCAGTGGTGCTTGTGTAGTGTAGGGGGTCGTGCTGGGGGTAGTGTTTTAGGGTTTAGGGTAGTGCAGTGGTGTTTGTGTAGTGTAGGGGGTCATGTTTTAGGGTAGTGCAGTGGTGTTTGGGTAGTGTAGGGGGTCGTGCTGGGGGTAGTGTTTTAGGATTTAGGTTAGTGCAGTGGTGTTTGGGTAGTGTAGGGGGTCGTGCTGGGGGTAGTGTTTTAGGGTTTAAGGTAGTGCAGTTGTGTTTGTGTAGTGTAGGGGGTCGTGCTAGGTGTAGTGTTTTAGGGTTTAGGGTATTGCAGTGGTGCTTGTGTAGTGTAGGGGGTCGTGCTGGGGGTAGTGTTTTAGGGTTTAGGGTAGTGCAGTGGTGTTTGTGTAGTGTAGGGGGTCATGTTTTAGGGTAGTGCAGTGGTGTTTGGGTAGTGTAGGGGGTCGTGCTGGGGGTAGTGTTTTAGGATTTAGGTTAGTGCAGTGGTGTTGGGGTAGTGTTTTAGGGTTTAGGGTAGTGCAGTGGTGTTTGTGTAGTGTAGGGGTCATGCTGGGGGTAGTGTTTTAGGGTTTAGGATAGTGCAGTGGTGCTTGTGTAGTGTAGGGGGTCGTGCTGGGGGTAGTGTTTTAGAGTTTAGGGTAGTGCAGTGGTGTTTTTGTAGTGTAGGGGGTCATGTTTTAAGATGCAACGCTCCAATACCTGACCAGTCTGCACTACATAAAACTACAAAAAACTAAAAATAAAAAGTGTTTTGCACACTTTTGTCATTGGGCTATATGTGGGCTACATCTGGGTAATATTTGTGCTACATTTGGGCTCTTTTTTCACTGGTGGCCATCTTGGAAGACTTCTTTGTTATGAAGTTTCCTAATTTCCTCATTTACTGCAGTCTCCTCAGTAGGAAATGCTTTCAGTTTTTTACTTTGATTCCATCAAGAAGGCATTCAGATGTGTCACACATTTGCCATAAATTCAGAATGTTAGCACTCTAGTTGTTCATTAGATCACTGTAGTAAAGCTACTGCTCACCAAGGAGTTAACTGGAAGTCTACTGCTGGTATTGAAAGTGATTGTTTCAGTCTGCATGTCAGAATTTTCTAATGAAATAGAAGAGGATTTGAGATCTCACTTAAAACATGCACTAAATTTTCTTTTTGCAGCACTAACCATAATTTCTATGGCAAAATGAACCCCCTCATTTTGTTCCTTTTTAAATTAAATGTTTTAAGTGTTACCAGTTTATTCCAATCAAGATGGCTTCAGGTGTGCCATACGTTTGTCATAAGTAAGACTGTTAGCGCTCTAGTTGTTCTTTAGAACACTCTGGGAAGCTGCAGTAGAACACAAAGGCATCAACTGACAGGCTGCTCCTGTTGAAATATAACAGGAAGATATTTGAGATCTCACTTAAAACATGTCCTAATTTTTCTTTCTACAGCACTAACCATAATTTCTATGGCAAAATGAACCCCCTCATTTTGTTCCTTTTTAAATTAAATGTTTTAAGTGTTACCAGTTTATTCCAATCAAGATGGCTTCAGGTGTGCCATACTTTTGTCATAAGTAAGGCTGTTAGCACTTTAGTTGTTCTTTAGAACACTCTGGGAAGCTGCAGTAGAACACAAAGGAATCAACTGACAGTCTCTGCCCTTGTTGGATGTACATGTTTTACTGAGAATGTCAGACTTCATTCTCACATGACTAAGAAAGATAATATGAATTTACAGAAAATATGCTCTCATTTTAGCTTCTGGAGCACCTTCCAAAACTCTATGGGACAAGCATGTGAAAATAGTTTTCTCTCAAACATGATTCATGATATCCCAGCAGAAGGTTTTTCGCAGGGTAAAATCACCTTAGAACACACCACAATTCCTGAAATTAGTATGGTACCATCAACAAATGAATTCTAATGTAACTAAAGTCTGTTATCACCCTTTATAGTTCTCCTTTTGGTAACCCTCAAAATCTTCGATTCACTACAATGCATTTCAATGGGGTACTATCATTTATATTGGTCCCAAGATGGCTGCCAGCAATTCCAGGATGAAGTGCTGACAGCCAATCAGATCTCACGATGACATGTGTGGTTAGGCTACGCCCAGATATATATGTGTTTTTACTTTTGATTTTCTCAGCAACTACTGAACGGATTTACACCATTTAACAAAAAGGGTTCTTTCTGAACCAAGAACTACCTCTTTGCCAAATTTGGTGTAATTCCGTTCAGCAGTTCGGGCTGTAGCCCTGCATAAAGTTTCCTATGGGAAATTGATTTTTTGACTCTTATTTTTTAATTTCTCCGCAACTACTGAACGGATTTACACCATTTAACAAAAGGGTTCTTTCTGAACCAAGAACTACCTCTTTGCCAAATTTGGTGTAATTCCGTTCAGCAGTTCGGGCTGTAGCCGTGTCTAAAGTTTCCTATGGGAAAATGAATGGGAAAACACGTTTTGGGACCCCTTTTTTTCTCGGCCCCCGCTTGACGAATCACCCTGAGACTTTCAGGGTAGGAGCGGACCGGAGCGGGCCATAAAGTTTGAAAATTTCGCGAAGATTCGTCAACCGACGCAAGAGTTATTTCAAATAGAATGACGCGGATTTCCTATGGAAAATAGGTCCTAACTATAACTATCTACTGGCGACCGCCAGTAGATAATATATATATATATATATATATATATAGACTCACTGAAAAAAACAGAGGTTTCAGGGACGTTATAGTTAGGAATTAGCATTTAAAGAACCTTAGAAATTCACAGAAAAAAATCACAAGTTTAGGGACGTTATAGTTAGGCTGACATTTTACTGGTACAAAACCAGAGAAATTCAGCCATTATAACTTGCGCCACCTCAATGTCAGCCTAACTATAACGTCCCTAAACCTGTTGTTCTTTCAGTGAATTTCTAAGGTTTTTTTAAATGCTAATTCCTAACTATAACGTCCCTGAAACCTCTGGTTTTTTCAGTGAATTTCTAAGGTTTTTTTAAATGCTAATTCCTAACTATAACGTCCCTGAAACCTCTGGTTTTTCAGTGAATTTCTAAGGTTTTTAAAATGCGTACCTAGGTAGGACATGTGCAGAAAGAGGAAGCAAGGCGCAGAAAGAAGCAAGAGAAGTGCAGAAAGAGGCAAGAGAGGTGCAGAAAGAGGAAAAAAGGTGCAGAAGGACGCAAGAAAAATGCAGAAAGAACCAACAGAGGTGCAGAAAGAGGCTTACTTTGACTGTACCGTACAACAGACTCATACAAAGTAGCCCAATCACTAATCCTTCTCCCAAGATGTCTTAACCCCCATTTTTCTCTTGAAGTTTCACTAATATTTGACTGCTCAGAATGTTAGGCCTACCAAATATAAAACAGTAATCCTAAGCATATCACTGTTGTAAGTCTGACCAAGTTTGTGAAGGTATGCATGCGTGTCTCTGCTTTTACCGAGTGACATGTTACATAAAAATAAACATGGAAATACTTGAATACCTGTGTTTCAGACAGCATACTCTGTAAATGTGTGTACAAAAAGGTGTATGTATTTTTTCTGCTCATAATACAGGGCACATGGGTATTCAATAGTATATTTAAGGGCCTCTATAACACCTCTATACATAAGACATGTCCGCCTGTGCAACTGAATGACAGAGAACATTTAACCACCTATAGGAGAAACTACCCACTTTTTAAGCTACCATCTTCAGATGCATAACACATGTGAGAATACATATACAAGTAGATATATACCTCAGTCACTAGAGCACACAGACCTTTAAACTTGACAGCTTGCACTTCCCATTTGAGTACAGAAAGAGGCGAGAGAAGTACAGAAAGAAGGAACAGAAGTGCAGAAAAACAAGAGAGGTGCAGAAAGAGTAACAATGTGCAGAAAGGCAATAGAAATGCTGAAAGAGGCAAGGGGGGTGCAGAAAGAGGCAAGAGTGGTGCAGAAAGAGGGAAGACAAGTGGAAAAAGAGGCAACAGGGGTGCAGAAAGAAGCAAGAGAGGTGAAGAAAGAAGCAAGAGAAGTGCAGAAAGAAGCAAAATATGTGAAGAAAGAGGCAAAAGATGTGCAAAAAGAGGCAAGAGAGGTGCAGAAAGAGGCAAGGAGGTACAGAAAGAGGCAAGAGAGGTTCAGAAAGAGGGAAGAGGGGTGGTGAAATAAGCAAGAGAAGAAGATAAAAAGCCAAGAGAAGTGCAGAAAGAAGCAACAGCGATGCAGAAAGAGGCTAGAGTTGTGCAAAAAGAGGCAAGAGAAGTGCAGAAAGAGGCAAGAGAGGTGCAGAAAGAGGCAAGAGAGGTTCAGAAAGAGGGAACAGGGGTGCCGAAAGAAGCAAGAGAAGTTCAGAAAAAGCCAAGAGAAGTGCAGAAAGAAGCAACAGCGGTGTAGAAAGAGGCTAGAGGTGTGCAAAAAGAGGCAAGAGAAGTGCAGAAAGAAGCAACAGACGTGCAGAATGAGGCAAGAGAACTGAAGAAAGAGGCAAGAGAGTTGCAGAAACAGGCAAAAGATGTACAAAAAGAGGGAACAGGGGTGCAGACAGAGGCAAGAGTGGTGCAGAAAGAGGGAAGAGGGATGCAGAAAGAGACAAGGGAGGTGCAGAAAGAAGCAAGAGCAGTGCAGAAAAAACCAACAGAGGTGTAGAAAGAGGCAAGAGGGGTGCAAAAAGAGGTAAGAGAAATGCGGAAAGAAACAACAGTGGTTTCCCCTGCTCTGCACCGGCACTTAATTCTCCACACAGGCACTTGAGAAAGTCTGCCACAAGGTGGCGCTGTCTAACTAATTTAGATATGACCACAACAACAGGTAATTATTAATTTAATATAGATTGAAACTGACTATTACCAGCCGCCTAAGCCATTCTTATAGCTTTGGGAGCCTGGAACAGTTTGAATTGTCACACTTATAGAGTATGATGGTTAGTGGTTGTATTGTTACTAATATTGGCAGTGCTGGCAGGGGCAATGTGTGATGCAAGTTGCAGTGGCCTCCTGATGAATGCCCTGGCACTTATTTTTTTTACAAATTAAGCACTGCTCTGTATGCAATAGGCACCTGCACTTCTGCCCACCTTTGCTTTCAGACCGTATCCATCGATACATCGACAACCCTCTGGGTCGTCGTGACACGTGTGCGTCGTCTGTTTGCTCTGTTTGTCCCAGTTCCATCTCCCATTCTGTCACAACAAAGGCACATGTCCCCACACACAGTGTAGCCAAAAGTCCTTTTGAACCTTAATATTTGTATTGAAATGACAAGTTTGAGCAGCCCACAGCTTTCCTAGGTGGAGTTTACAACCCTGAAGCACCCTGAGAGGCCTGTACCTTTCTTGGAGCTGACACACGTGCTTGTGCAGTTTACAACCCGGAAGCACGCTGAGATGCCTGTGCCTTTCTTGGAGCTTACACATATGCTCGTGCAGTTTACAACCCGTGTTGCAAAGTCATCCTTGTGCCCTGGGCACCCCCATTTTTTTTTGCTGACTGGTACTGATGGTAACCGACTCTGACTGTCCCAGGGCTCTGCCTAACCAGGCCCAGGGCCATTGCTATGCTAAAAACACACTTAGAATACACTGAAAACACCTACATACACTCGGGTACACTATGCGTTAGGGTACCCCATTGATTGCCATGGCCTCCCCTTTAAGGCCCTAGTTCATAATAGGCTTTTAAGTGTAAATTGTGCCCAAACTTGACTTTGGTGTTTGGGGCACTTAAAAATTTATAAAGTACAATATTTTTGCCGATTAGGTACCCCCAGGTTCTCTCCTAGGTGTCCCAGGGGTGGGGGTCAGATAATTATAAGGAGGACCCTTATAAAATAGGTTTTACATGCCCTGGGGATAGTGAAATTGCACATTTCACTTTCCTCATTGTGGTAAGGTCCTTCCCAAAATCGACTTTTCTGCTAGGAGCACTGTGGAGTGAGGGAGGAACTGCAATATATTTGCCTATTCAGAACCCCTAAAGTCTCCCCTGGGTCTCCCAGGGGAGGGGGGGTGGGGCTGTAGATATAGGCAGGATCCTTATAAAATAATTATTATAGGCCCTGGTGTTGAAGAAATTAATGACTTTCTTGTCTGTAAGCCAAAATTCAGCCTTCCAGTGGTCTGCCCTGATTGGTCAGAGTTAAGTGGATTAGCCAGGCTGCTTTGATGAAGTGATAGGTGGCCCCTGGGGTGAAAGAGCTGTTCTGGGAGGAGAGGGTTCTGCTGCATGGGAATGTCAGAGCAAGAGGGAAGGGTTTTAAACCATGAGCTTCAAAGGCCCAGGGGGGCAGTCAGAAAAAGCCAGGTCCATCTATGCTCACCTTCTCTGAACCCAGCCAGATGGCAGGATTAAAGTAGGAATGTGCAGATACCGGGGGGGCAGGAGTCTATGGATATGAGCCATCCGGGAGGTTGGTTTAGTCAGCTCTTGCCCCTCTGCTAAGACTTCAGCCATAATGAATTTTGGAGAAATAGTGCTTTCTGGGAGCCCATTGTGCCACACATTGGAGGAAATGGTCATGCCCTGGGTTGTTGTCCTGCACCTCATTGGACAGGAGAGCCCTCCTGCGTGATCCCAGAGACCACTGAATAAGTATCTGAGAGGGGCAGAGCCTCTCAGCTCTGCTGCTTGAAACTGAGAGAAGAAGAAGGATTGCCAGCTGGACACTTGATTTGCACCATCAGGCCCTGTACTCTGAAAAGACTGCGCCTGCTGCATTATCTGGAACTACAGCCATTTGGATGTACTTGCTTCAAGAGGAATAAACAGTGGACGCCAAGCTGGAAACTTGATTTGCACCATCAGGCCCTGAATTCTGACTAACTGTGCCTGTTGCATTATCTGGAACTACAGCCATTTGGATGTACTTGCCTTCAAGAGGAATAAACGCTGGACACTAAGCTGGAAACCTGATTTGCACCATCAGGCCTTGCATTCTGACTGAATCCGCCTGCTGCAAAATATGGAACTAAAGCCTTTTGGATGTACATTTTTTCTAAAGGATTAAAGAGTGGACTCCCTGCAAGCTACAGGTTAACTGATCTCACCTGCATCCACTACACTAAGAGTACCCTGCCTGGAGTGCATCCAGTGAAACTTTAAGGGTTTTGGCCAGATGCATTGTGGGAATTGTGGTCCCAAACTTTCCAGAACCATCTTGGAGCTTCTAGACCATTGGATTGTGTTTTGGACTCTATGGACCCTCAAGAGGAACTTCAGGAAGACGTTATAGAAGTTTGGAAAAGTTCCGAGCAACTTTGGGAAAAAACTCCATAAGGCGACTAAGTGCTAGAAAGTGTTTACTCTTTAAACATTCATATCTCAGGTTCTCTATATTGGATTTTCTTTTCGGTTTGGTGTCAGTTTAAAGATAAAAATATTTACTATTTTTATAAATTGGTGTTGGATTTTTATTGTGTGTTGTGTCTTAATTGTTTACTGTAGTTGGTGTTTTCAAATGCTTTACATACCTTTCTCTGAAGTTGAGCCTGCCTGCTCGCAGCTAAGCTACCCAGGGTTGAGCATGGGAATATTTTTCTGAGACCTATTCTGAGCCCTAGACTGGGTTAGTGGCCTTATTGCCAGTGGTAACTGCATATTTGCCACTACTATTAACCCACTTTACAACAATCCGGAAGCACCCTGAGATGCCTGTACCTTTCTTGGAGCTCACACACGTGCTCGTGCAGTTCTTCTTACTGCTGAAACGGTTTCCGTTGCCCTGACAGCCACCGTAGAAGAAGCTGTCGCACTCCTTCTTCTCGCTGTTGTAGTACCACATCACCAAGAGGGCCATGCAGGGCCCCTTGTCCAGCGGCAAACTGCACACATCAGCTGCATGGTGGGAAAGAAAAACATGTCACTCCACATTTGCATAAATGTTTGTAGTTTCTATAGCAGTTTCCTGTTAGGAAAAATATTCACACTGTTACCTTTTGTAGTCCATGCGATACATTTACTCTTGGCCTACCTGCGGAGTGTGGTATGGTGACCTGCAGCATCCTCTCGGACAAATAAGGACAAAACTTATTTACTCTTTTCATTCATCAAGAATCATATCTTACTTCTGACGTGTGTGTTTCTTACTCTTGGATTTCCAAGAGTTAGAGGAGTTTCTTGGAGGAAATACTGCTTTGTGGATCTGGCCCTGTGGGAGTGTGCGAGAATCTGAGGTGTCTTGTCTTGGACGCAGTCCTGGTTTGGGCTCTAGTTAGGGTCAAGTAATCCCAACAGGCCCTGTGGACTCCCCCAGAAGGACATTCTCAGGTGCTCATCCCTCTCAGCCTTGCTCTTGAACTTGTATATGTGTCCACCGGCTCAACTTGTTGACCAACATCGTCTACAGTTCAAGTGTTCACAGACCGCACCGGCTCCACCTCGCTTGATGAAGCCAGGAACCTCTCCAGCCTCTCAGGTCAACTGAACCACAAGAGGGCCTGTGTGTGGGATGTACAGGGGGAGATTCTACCAACTCTGAGCATCTACTATTGGCCAGAACCTATGGCAAACTGATGACACTCATGGCCTCCAGCAAAAAATATTGGGGTTTTTGACTGATCCCCAAAATCAAATAGTGTAAGGTGGTGAGCACGTGTAGGAAGCTGGCTCTGTATATTCTCTACCAAAGTAAGGTATAGTGTGCACAGAGTCCACTGGATCCCCAGAGGCTGAAGTAGATAATACGAAGCGCTCTATCTGTGGTAGTCTGGGCGAGCAGTTAGGCTTATCAGAGGGCTGTGTTAAGCATTTATTGTACACACTCAGGCAAGAAATGATGTCACACACCCAAAGACAGAATCCAGACCAATTGTTTAGTATAAAACGTTATTATTTGGTTATTTTGGGCCCGATTCACAAAAGTAATCTGAGACAAAATCCTAACTTTACTACTCCTAAATGCCTTTTGTGGATACCGAATGTCGTAAAGTTAGGATTTTGTCTCAGATTACTTTGTGAATCGGGCCCTTGATTGTAGGCATGGGAAGTTTAAGGGCCCGATTCACAAAAGTAATCTGAGACAAAATCCTAACTTTACGACTTTCGGTATTCACAAAAGGCATTTAGGAGTAGTAAAGTTAGGATTCCTAGTGCATTTTACAATAAATCCCACACTGGCATCAGTGTGGGTTGTTGTGCTGAGAAGTTTGATATCAAACTTCCAACTATTAACTAAGCCATCATGGAGCTGGGTAGTTCGTAGTGACAACCTCACAGTCCATGTACTCAATATGGCTTCACTGCACTTATAATGTCTAAATTTTGTCTGCATCAAAACACATCGTCTGCAAAGGCAGGGTGTATGTGTTTGGTGAGGGGTCGCTGAGGGTGGCACAATACATGCTGCGGCCCTTAAATACCTTCTCTGGTCACAAGTCCCTTGGTACCATTGGTACCTTTTACAAGGGGCTTACATGTGAGCCAGAGGTGTGCCAATTGTGGAAACAAAGTTGTAGTTTTGTGAAAGAACACAGGCCCTGGGAACCTGATTAGTAGGGTCCCAGGGCACACTCGATCAAAGTGCATCAGATATCAGGCAAAAAGTGGGGGGTAACCATGCAAAAAGGGCCACTTTCCTAAAGCACGGAACTGCACACAGAGCTCACTGAGTGTTTCCAAGGTGCCACGAAACCCACCTTGGAAATACTAAAATAAACCCCATTACAAACCAGAAATAGGATCTTACTTTGATTTTATTTCTCAGGGGTATTTTCCTCTTTCTAAGTGTGCTGCAGAATGCACACTTAGAGGAAAGAAGGAGAAGAAATAAAGATATTTCTCCTCATTGCGCTTCCCATGACAAGGCGTAATATTTTGACACATTACCAGATTTACCAGTCTTGATAAATCTACGAATACATCAAAATCCATGGGTGGATGCGTGGGAACACCCACAGAGCACCCATGGGACGCCTTCCTCGATCTGCCTCATGTTACTTGAGATTTACCAAACCATGCAGGGCCAGGCAAGGTGGCCTTGCGTGACTTGGTAAATCTCCTTCTAGGTTGTGCGTTGCCCTCTATCCCCTTGCGTGGCACAAGCGTGATGCAAAACCTTCATAAATCTGGGCCTAGTTTTTAGGTCTCGCGCCTAGCGTTGCAGTGCGCAGCGCTGCTCGCGCAGCGCGAGACCTCTAGAAAGGGCTTCTGAAAACGACCCACACGCTCGTGCGTGTGGTTTTGTTTCGGAAGCCCACATTGG
>CAWUFW010032731.1:0-13408 GCA_963921515.1 Calotriton arnoldi | reverse complement strand
AAACGACATTTCCTAAAAAACGTTTTTCATCCACTGCCATTTATACCATCAGACCACCGAACAGACACATCCTTCCTCTTATCAAAAACATCGCACTCACCAGCCCAACCAATCTCAACATACGCTGCACATCAAACTCCATCACTACCACAGTTTTCCACCTCCTCTTGGCTGACGTACCTTTCCTCACCAGTCTAGGTTTCTTTACCACATCACCAATGCATCATTCCATCACTTTGGCTCGGAGACGTCAATCGTACCACATCTTGTGTATTGACTGGTGTTTCTTTATTTTGATTGCAACACATTTTCCGAGATTTCAACCAACTGACTTGGAACCAGCTGACCTGACCGATCCATCTGACTCACAAACAGCGACATTCCTCTCGCATGGATTGTGGTGGTGTGCCTACATGCACTCACGCAAATTCCCTTTCAAATTCCCTCCCCTGCTTGATTACCCTTTGAGCACAATATGAGACTGATCTGTTAATCATCGGTGCATCTACGAACTGCATTGTATTCTCTACAAGCAATCACATAATAAATCCAACATAAAAAAAAAAAGGTCAGCATCTCCATAAACAAATTCACGCTACTGTCAATTATGATGGTTCTCAACATCCTTTGCTTGCAAATTTATCAATAACGAACTCAAACAGAACCTAAGCCTTCTCTAACAACTCAACCCTTACCATAGCCTACCTGATTGTGCAATCCACCAATATTAATATGGATCTTTCTGTAGGATGTGTTTCAAATTATCAACCCCTAGCTCACAACATAGATCCTCAGGAGCCTCTACAAGGGACATTCATCCCTTGCAATTTTGCTCGTTACTGCTGATACACTGTAAATAACATCTTTTTTCCACCATTCAATCCATCTTAGGCCAATTTCTCCTCAGACAGCACTTGTGTTTCCACTCTTCGTAGCCACATCATGTATACATAGATCCCCCAAACATTTAAAAAAAAAAAAAAACTTTTGCTCTAATATATGGAACTAAGACCAACTTTTATCGACTCAGTCCATCATTATGCAGCACCCTCAAGCATTCTACCTCCTAAACAGCCAGTTCACACACCCACATAACGGGCAGACTATTTACAATTTGTTTTGGGCCATCCCAGGAAAGTACATGAAAAGTTCAATCTCTCAAACCTTCCATCCATCTATTTATTTATTGAGTAGTAGCTCTTTCACCCCTCACAACAAAATGTTAACTATCAGTTGATGCGTTGTGTTAACCACAAAACGTAAACTCCATATGAAAAACTAGAAATGTTGAATTGCCCACATACAGGCCAGTGCCTTGTGCTGTCTCTGAATTCTCCTCTGCATTCCTGAGCAAGTGGGGTGCAATAGCTATAATCTTCCCATTGCCTGTATCCATCAGAGAGAACAGCTCCTAGCACTTGTAGAGCGACATCAGTTGTCAATGCTACTTTCACATGGACACGATCACCCAGACTGGACACCTTTCCTATCTCTACTCTGATATGATCCGGAACACAAGAACACTCACAGGTCAATTCATAAATTGACCCCTTCTTCATCATTAATGTCAAGGGATATTACAACAATCATAAAATTATGAATACATTTTGAATACTATTTAGCAGTGGCAAGGAATGATCCACTATGGACCAAATACCTTGCCAAAGATGGGCTGGCCCATTCACGATACAGAGCCCACACAAAATTGACATTTCACCCTCTCTCTAGTAAGGCAACTCTTTCCTACCTATTAATAAAGAAACCCCACAAGACACCAAGGAGAATTCCTTCAAACCCATAATTAGCCCAGCATTTTTTCTTACTGGGTGGCTGATGGGGTGTATGTTTGCAGGGCATTCTGGGAAAGAAAACATTGTGTGATCCTTGCAAGATAAATGGCCCTGGAATCCCCTGGGTATCTAGTTCTCGAAATTTCTGGGTTTGGTAGGTTTCTCTTGGTGGTGGCCGAGCCTGGTCCAAATACAGCAGCTATCCAATTCACCAGAATGGGTCAATTTTCAAGGCAAAATTTTGATGTCTACATGTTGCGTCTTTGGTTTTTCCTGCAGCAAGCGACAGGTACTACCATGAGTGGGGTTCCAATTTTAAATCGCGATAAGTGATGGGAACACCAAATACTAAAAGATTTATCATCAACTGAATGTGTCTGCATTTTTGATTTCTACATATAAGCCAGTGTGCAAGAAAGAACACATTTTGTAAAATGCCCTCTGATTCACACCATAGCGTGGGTAATCCCAAATAGAGATGTACCCCCAAGAGATGTACAAATAACTATTCAGACACTCAGTATATTGGGCACATTTAAAAAATGCATAGGTTTCCTTCATAATAATTTTTCAATTTTACAGTATGAATTGCTGCAAGGTCAGTGCACAATGAAGTGTGGAGAAGTGTGGCTCAATGGTTAGAGCGGCAGACCCTGATGCAGAGATCTGGCCCGGGACCACGGTTCAATTCCCGCCTCGGCGGGTCTTGGGCTCAATTTCCTCGGACCTGATAATTCTCGCCTCGGTGCCTATTCTAATCATGGGTCCCACTCTGCAACTCTGGGCAATAGCTTGCTTAATCTCCACAACGGCCCCACCAGCGCTGGGATGCCTGGCTTCACCTTGGGGGTGCCCAGGAGTGGACATTTCACAGGGAAAAGCCAGGAAGGGTTCCACAGCGGTATGCGTACAGCGCCACGACGCCCCAGCTGGGGTAGCAGTGCGCTTTACAAGTACAAATTTCATTTCATTTCAATGAAATATAATTATGTAGGCTCAGTTGTTGGTTGTGACCAGAAGGGTCTGAGGGACATTTCGGTATATTACTGGTGTAAATCAACAAAACCATTACAGATGAAAACGTAGCCACAGTTCTATTTTCCCTGATTTCTTTTTACATGATTTATTAAAAATTTGCCACTTAGTTTCTTTGTGAAAATGAAAAATTTCCTTGCCATCGTAACGGAAAGTTTCATTTCTATTCCGGACTTGGAGGCGAGGATTATGCTAATCTTTCTTCGTTTTATTGCACAGCAGCCATATCAACAATAACAAGCCAAAAACTGCCATGGAGTATAACCCTTGTCAGTTGCCCTCCTTCTTCCTGCGACCAAGCAGACAGTGGAAGTTCCTCACTCCTGTTAGGAAGAATCCGTTCCTGTAATTTAGAGAGCACTGATTAACGTGGGAAAACATATTCCCCAACGCCGACAGCAGGTGAAATCCAATCAAACAATCATGATGCCTTACAATACAGCCAATCGTTATACAAAGACTTCAAACAAACTCAGAAAGCTTTACTTACTCCAACAAGTAGGTCCAATAACCCTGATGGGTCAATATTCATGAGAGGGTGGGCTAATCCTCACCTCAGAGTCCTTAATAGAATTGAAACTTTCCACTTCGATAGCTAGGACATTTTTCATTCAGTGTCAGGACCCGGGCGGGAGGATTATGCTGATTGTATGATAGAGGCACCCATGGCTACACCACGCGTACCTCTACCACACAACCAAACCACGAATGAGTCTTAAACACTCATTCCTTTACCACGCATGCCTTTACCATGTAATTTCATGGCAAAGGTAAAAGGGTATGCGTGGCTAAGGTCGCCACTACTCTAACCCCACTCCCTCTGCCCTAAGCTACAAACCCCCGACCTGCCCACCACCCCGCCCGAGGCCCAAAACCTGAAACTACCCATTCTCCTCCCCCTGCCCTGAGGCCTAAAGCCCTGCCCCTTAACAATCCCTACCCCGACTCCCTCCCACCCCGGGCTGTCCCTAAAACTACCCCAACCCCTTCCACTGCCCTTAGGCCTAAACAACAAACCCCTAATTTAAAAAGCCAAAAAACCATCCGACCCCCCCCACCCTAAAAACGACCCCATCCTTCCCCAAGCCCTAAAAATTACCCAAACTACCCATTCCCCTCACCCTGCCCTGAAGCCTAAAACCCTGCCCCTTAACATACACTACCCCTAATTTAAAAAACTATCCCAACCCCCCCGGAGCCCTAAAAACTACCCCGCCCCCGAGCCCTAAAAACTACCCCGCCCCTGCCCTAAGAACTACCCTGACCCCCCACCCTGAAAACTACCCCGAACCCTTACAAATGACCCAACCCTTACAAGCTACCCCCCAAAACCCGGCCCCAGCCCCGCATACCTCGCCACATCCTCTCCCGATCCTTCCTGCTACGGACCGGCAGCAGCTACACCACGCACTGCCTAAACCACGCATATGCGTGGTTAAGGCAAGCAATGTTGGAACATGCGTGGCTGAGGCCGCGGTGTTCCGACTGTTTGCCCTTGGTAATGCCAACTGCGCTGAGAGGCGCAGGTCCTTGCTAATCTAGATCGACCCCAAGCTAGGGGAATTGGCTACCTCAGAGGTGGGACAAGTGGCGCAAGGGGGGGCTCCTTAGCAACACATTCGTCAAGGAGCTCTGCAAGTTTGTCTCCACATTCAACTCACTCAACAAGGCCCAATCCACTGTCACCCACATTTTCAATGCACGTGTTTTCTCCAGGGCTGGCCATGGTAGGGGGCGCTCGGCTGGCCGTTCCCGGTATTCCCTTTCCGGCAGAGGCCAATTGTGTCAGCAAGGGCAATGGCATAACTCCTCGCACTTTGGGGGATTCTAGCCCACAAGAGGGCGGTCGCACCCCAGAGCAGAGGTCACTGTAACCTCCCCCACAGGGTTCGAGCCAACTCCAATTCACGCAGTGAGTTTTTCTTTCATCTCATGTATTCGCTTGGGGGTGGCCTCGCTCGATTCTCAGACAATTGGCTGACGCTCACGTCAGACACCTTAGTACTACAAACAATACAGGGGTTCTACATAGAGTTCTATGAGTCCCCTTTTCAGCTTGCCAACTCCCCCCCCCCCCCTTCTTTCCCATCCCTTTTTCTGGGCAGGAAGCCAGTCTTATTCAATGAGAAATTCAGGAACTTCTGGCCAAAGGGTCAATTTGCCCTTCCGATACCCACCCCTCAGGATTTATAAGCAATCTGTTTGCAGCCCAGAAACAAGCCGGCTGTCAGCGCCCGGTGATCAATCTCTGGGCGTTAGAGTGGCTGGTATACCACTACTTCAAGATGGAGGGCATCCACCTCCTTCGCGATCACTTCGACCCAACGACCCAATGACCCAGTTGGACCTCAAAGAGGCATATCTGAAGGTGCGCATTTATCCACCGCATCAGCGTTTTCTCCAGTTCCAATGGCAGGGCCAAACTTTCGAGTTCACTTCTTTACCTTTTCGGCTTGTATTCGTCCCTTGGTTTTTTACCAAGTTACTGAAACCAGTGACAGAACATTTGAGGGCATCCGGTATACGTATGATTGTGTACCTGGACGATATGCTACTGATGGACTAATGCCCACGTGCTCTGTCTCGCCACCTACAAATGGCAGTGAATCTCTTGCAGTCCCTTGGGTTTCTTATCACCCAAGCGAAGTCAAGTCTAGACCCTTCGTGCTTCACCACCTTTCTGGGGTTTGTGATTATTCCGGGGTGGCTACGCGAAGTCTTCCTTCCAGGAAAATAGCCAAAATCTGACATGAGGTGAGGAGGACACTGACAAAACAGAGAACCTCTCTCCGCCAGATAGACAGGGTGGTGGGTCTGTTGTCATCCTCCATTCAGGCCATTTTTCCGAGGCCTCTCCATTTCAGAGCCTTACAACATTTGAAAGCATCTCAACTTCGTTGTGGCCTCACACACTGCCAGTGTGTTTCCCTGTTAGATGAGGCCAGGGAGGAGCTTTAATGGTGGCTCTCCCACATGAAGGTGTGTAAAGGTCGCAACATCTTTGGGTCGCAACTGGACCTGGTGATAGAGTCCGCGGTTCCGGTTGGGGGGCTCATTGTGGACAATTCACCACTGACTGAGCACAGTACGCCGCAGTACAGTCTCTGCACATCAACTGCCTGGGATTGATGGCAGGCTCCTCTGCGGTCAAATGTTGGACCAGGGACAGAGTGAAATCATGCGTCCTGCTGAAGATGGCCAATGTAGCAGCGGTCCGCTATATCAATCATCTAGGGGAGTGGGGGGGAAGCGGGGGGGGGGGGGTCCAACACCTCTTGGATCTGGCCAATAATTTGAGAGTACTACCTCGAGCACCATGTTTTACTGACGGCGGAACACCACTGTGGGTCAGCCAACCAAGTGATGGACTGCCATCTCGGGTACTCAAGCCTGTGAAGGCTTCGTCCAACGATGTTTCAGGTCCTTTCCTCCCACTGGGGGTGGTTTACGATCGACCTATTGCGTCCAGTCTCAATCACCAGCTTCCCCGGTATTTCAGCTGGAGACCGGACCCAGGAGCAGTGGCGACCGATGCGTTCCTCCAAGATTGGTCACTGGAACAGGGGTATGCCTTTCCCCCATTCGCCATGATCATGCAGCGGACAACTCCGGTGTGCAGGCAGAAGGGGGACGTGGTGTTGATCACCCTACTGTGGAAGTCGCAAGCATGGTTTCCAGTTCTAATGGAAATTTCTTGGGCTTCTCCAACCCATCTACACCAGTATCCTCATCTTCTGAGCAATCTATCAGGATGATTACAGGTCAACATGGCAAGTCCCTGGCTTATCGAGAGACGCTGCAGACCTCTCTCGAGCTTGGGCAGACTGTATCGGCAAGAGGTATGTATGGTACAGTCTGGTCTCGATGGTGGGTTGTGGTCTACAAAGGAGTCTGGATCCCGTGGGGGCAGACATTGTCCACGTCCTGAACTTCTTAGCCTCTTTAGTATTTATTTAGTGTTTTATATAGCGCAAACGTGACCCGTTAGGGTGTCAGAGCGCTTAACAGAGATATAGCAGTCCCGAATGCGACCAATAGCAAGCAACATAAACTTACACATGAAGAATAATATAAAACAGTATAAAATGGGGCGTGGCCTAGCGATCCAACATGGTGGATGTGTGTTAGGCGAGCTCCGCTCAGCCCATCTTCAAAATCCTTCAAATATCCTGTTTTGCCAGTTGTAATCTTCCCTATCACCCCCGTGGTAGTCGGGAACCGAACAGAGAGCAGTCGGACCCTGGGACAGACCGCGACTGTAGTGAACGCTGCAGCGGAGGAGGCATACAATCTTGGAGGCTGGGTGCGTGGCTGCGAGGCAGGGCCCAGGCGGCACCTGCGGAAGCTGAGGACAACGGGCACGGGCTGCGCCGATATCCCCCGAGGCCGCCGGTCTACGCAGGGCGGTGAATCGGCCCTCTGGCACAGACGAGGAACCTGAGTGGTGGCAGCGGAGGCATCCACGTTGCGGAGCGGTCCCCGATAGACTCCGGTGAGTGTCCTGGTGCTTCTCCCCTGCCTAGTCTTGTGCTCGGCGGCTGGATCGAGCCGCAGGGAGGGGGAGCGTGGCGGGCTTGCTGGGGGCCGGCTCCAGGTGCGAGTCTTACAGCGACCCTGACGAGTCCCAGCGGGGCCCCCGGGGCTACGCGGCGGCTGGCTCCGAGGCCTGGGAGTTGGCCCGCGCAGCCCTGTCTCTTGGTGGCTGCGGGCTGAGGTCTGCGACCCGGGGGTTGCTGCGGGAGCCACGGCGATGTTCTATGCCCCGAAGGGCTCTTGCGTATAGAGACTGTGGCTGCACCGATGTGGGAGGACGCAGCTGCTGGGATCTGGGGCTGGGCTGCCTCTGTTGGATGGCAGTGGAGTATACTTGGGCCGCTGGGAGCAGAGCTAACCGAGGACCTGTAACGGCAGCAGGTGACGCGTATTGTCTGCTGCGTGGCTGTGTGAGACTCGGGGGACACTACAAGCAGACACTGCGGCAAGTGGGAGTCTGGCCTGGAATTATTGGGCCCTAGTTGAATCCTCGCTCTTCCTCTGACGTGGGGATGGGTCTTGGAGCCACAGGGGACGCAGGATCCGGTGCAGTGGTAACTCGCGCTGCCCAGGCGATCATGAACGTGCGATTGGGAGGACTTGGGGGCACCCACTAGGGGGGTGGTGGTGCAAAGGTCCACAGAAGCGGCCAGGCTAGTGCTTGGTGCGGTTTGTGGGCAAGAGGGCCCCATCCAAGCCTCCAGTTCCCGGAGCTCCTGGACACAAGACAGGATCGACAGCAGCATCTGTGGCAGCGAAGGGCAACATACCACGGGCCTAGTGGGTGCTGCTCGTGTGGGGGCTGGTCTGGGGGGGGCTATCGAACCACCATCTTGGGAGCCCAGTGATCCGAGTTACACAATGACGAGGGACAAGGTGGTCGGAGGCTCTGCCAAACAGAGCACCCTGGATTGTTATGCTGGAGCAGGAGCCCCGACAGCGGAACAGGGAGGTGCGCAGGGTGGCCTCGAGGGTGGAAGACGCAGAAGGCAGGGCCAGGAGGAACAACCTCCGCTTCGTTGGATTCCCTGAAGGATGTGAAGGTGGGGACATGGAGCGGTTCCTAACTGGGTGTCTTGCAAGCTGGCTCCCCGCGGACTCGCTGTCCAGTTGCTTCGTAGTGGAAAGGGCACACAAGGCTCTGATGCAGAAGCCGCCTCCTGGGGCCAGACCACGGCCCGTCATTGCAAAGATATTAAATTACCATGACAGAGACACGATCCTAAAGCAAGCCAGGATCAAGGAGCCCTTGCTATTTGAGAATACCTGCATTCTCATATTCCCGGACTATACTAGACTGATTCAACAGAAGAGGCAGTCGTTTCTGGCAGCCAAGGCTCGACTGCGCGAGCTGAAGCTCCCATACGCATTGCTGTATCCTGCCAAGTTGAGAGTGGTGTACCAGTCCCGAACTCTTTTCTTTGAGTCACTGGAAGATGTATTTCAATGGACGGATGAAACCGTGATGATTCGACAACGCACGCCGCCTGGGCTGGAATCGGACTCATCAAGTGAGGCCTCTTGCAGGCCACCCAAGATCAAGCCCAAAGGGACAAGGAGGTCGACATCCCGACGCTGTTCCAAATCCTGCAGTGATCCCAGCAGATGTACCTCGGCTCCCCGGCAGGGGTCTTCGGCGTCATAGTTACCCTACTTTCTCCGCGATGGGAGACTGCTGAAGATATGAAGCGAAACGTGAGCAGGGGCTAGTACCTCTGTTTGACTTTCGGTAGCTCAGAGGCACACCTGTTGAAGATGGGCAAGTTGCTGGGGATCCATTGGTGGGGGGGGGGGGGAGCTCCCGTTGGGGCCTGCTAGCCATCCCCACCGCGACAGATACTTCAGTTTTGAGGTATAGGGTGGGGGGGAGGGGGTGCGGGGACAGGGGAAGTTGGGGTACAAATGTTATATGTTTGCGCTGCGTCGCTGCCACGCCTGGACAAGACTCGTACGCTGGTCCATAGTTGCCCCACATGCTACAACCCGGAGACTGCTAGATGGCAGCCCCCACGGACAGGGCGCGAACCCGGGCCGTGGACCTTCGCATAGTGAGCTGGAATATCCGGGGAGTGCTAGATAAAATCAAACGAGGGGCCCTACTCCAACAGGCCAAACGGTACCAAGCGGATGTTCTGCTCCTTCAGGAGACGCACAATAGGTTCGCTGTCTTCTCCGCTATGGCTATATTCAAGTGTTCCACTCCGGTTTCACCAGGGGATCCGGGGGTTTGTGATTCTGATCCACCGCAGAGTCCCCTATAAACATATCAAGGCATGGACTGACACTCAGGGGAGATACGTATTCATCCAGGGTACCATATACGAGGAACAAGTGGTCTTAGGGTGTGTGTATGCTCCCCCACCGCTGCAATGGGCTTTGGTGGAGCGCCTTACGTCGCTGTGGGCTGATATCCCTGAGGGGCTAACGATTGTAGGGGGCGACTGGAATGATGTTATGAATCGGACCATGGATAGATGGAGGGCGGGAGGACATCCCGCTGTCCCACATAGTACCAAATTGAGCGCATCGGTGGCTGGTTTGGGTTGGGTGGACACATGGAGGTGACTGCATCGTGAAGAATTAGGCTATACGTACCTCTCGACAACCTATGATTCCTATTCCCGCCTTGATTATATATTTGTGCCACTGGGAGTTGTGGGACGGGTACGGGCTGTAGAGATTCTCCCAAGGGGTTGGTCTGATCACTCCCCGGTGTCTTTGACAATGCAGCTGGGCCCCAAGAAGCAGCCCTTTCGTTGGCGCTTATCCCCCTGGCATCTGCAGGATGCACAATATCGGGAGCATATGGAGCAGGCAATAGAGCAATAACTGGATACAAACCTGGGTACAGTAACTGAGGTGGCGACCTTATGGGAGGCTACGAAGCCTACCCTGCGGGGGTGGCTCTCATATACTGCGCGGCGGCCCGTCGAATCCGGCGGGAATCGCTTTTGCGGTCGGAGGCACGCTTACTAGAATTGGAGCAGAACAGTAGAGGAGGGGGGCAGCTTGGTGCGCCACCAACTAGCATTAGAGACAATCCCATGCCGACAACCCTGATGGAGGAGGCACGTCTCGCGTGGTTGGCATCCCGTAGTAGAATTTACCAATGGGGTGACAAGTCTGGTAAATTGTTGCATAGATTGTGTCAAGGGGCCTTGCAACCACAGGTTCTCCCGAATATACCGGGGCCGTATTGTAGGGTCATGAGTGATCCATCTCTCATAGCAGAAAGTTTTGCGAGTTACTATGCAGAGTTGTATACACCTAGGGAACTCCTGCAGGCCAATGTGGTGCAGTGCTTTCTATCTGATTTACCGCTGCGCGCTCTTTCGGGTGAGGCGCGCGTAGCACTCGACCTTCCACTTAGACGAGGAGAGAAGTGCTGCGCTGGGAGATCTCAACTCCAGCAAGGCGCCATGTCCAAATGGGTTCCCCTGTGAATTCTTTAAGAAATACTCCTCCAAATTAGGGCACCATTATCTCCGGGTCGTTGAGGAAGCTAGGGATCAGGGGTACCTACCACAAGACTGGAGACATGCAGAGGTGGTGGTGTTTCATAAGCCAGGCCGACCCCCAGACCAGCATTCATCGTATCGCCCCATATCCCTGCTAAATGTTGAGGCCAAAATTCTGGCCAAAGCGTTGGCCAATCGCCTTCAATCCCACATAACTGATCTGGTACATCCCGACATGGCAGGATTCATGCCTCAGAGGGCAACACGTCAATATCAGACGAGCGCACACGGCTATAGCTGCGGTGCAGGTAAAGGGTGTGCGGGCTGCACTCCTGTTGGCCGATATGGATAGGGCATTTGACTCCCTTAGCTGGCTCTATTTGTTTGCACTATTGGACCGACTGAACATGGGTCCTCGCTTTCTGTCATACCTAAAACTGCTTTATACGGACCTTACAGCGTCGGACCTTTACATTTCCCATTGGTAGGGGTACCCGTCAGGGGTGTCAGTTGTCCCCATACCTCTTTGCCTTGGCCATGGAACCCCAGGCGGCGTGGGTAAGAATGGATGCGCAAGTGGCGGGCTTTGAATGGGACCAAGGGCTCTTCAACCGCATCGCTTTGTATGCGGATGATGTCCTATTCTTCCCAACGAATATCAATAGGACGGGACCGAGGATGTTGCGCATCATGCAGATCTTTGGGGGAAACGTCTGGGTTATTTATGAACCCGCGTAAATCTACACTGTGGATACTATGGGGGGACTACAGACCTGGGGCCTCGGCAATCCAGGTTACGTCAGAGGGCGTGAAATACCTCGGAGTTTTCTTGTCAGAGTCACCAAAAGTGGCGTGGGATAGCAATATAGCACCTGTGTGGGCACGCGTGGGCGAGGAAATTAAACACTGGTCACACATGCCCCTCTCCATCTTTGGCAGATCGACTATCTTTAAGATGGTATCGCTGCCGCGTCTGCTTTATCAGCTACAGAATCATCCCTATCCCGTATCTCCGATGTGGTTCCGCCAAGTCAACGCGGCATTAGGGCAATTTCTGTGGGCAGGGGGCCATCCAGGGTGGCGCTGCGGACCTGCTTCCACTCTACGTATTGTGGGGGGCTGGCTACGTCAGATGTCCAATCGTACTACCTGGCCTCGCATCTTCTGGTGCTGAATGAGTGGTGGTATGGAGATCGGCAGGACCCCGCCTACGCAGTGGAACGACGGTGTATGGGGGACTCCACTTTACATACTATCTTATACTCCGCGACGTTGCGCAATTCTCTCCTGCCGGCTACTAGGGTGGTCTTCCAGGTCTGGAAGCAATCTCTCCGCAGGATGGGGTGGTGGAATACGCTGACCAGGGAAACCCCACTGTGGTACAACGGTCGTCTTCCGCAGCTAGCTGCATTATCCGGTTCCCAGGGGTGGGACAATATCGGCATTTCGACGCTGGGAGACGTAATGCAGGGCTTGCCGCTGAAGTCATTCCAAGATTTGCAACACGAGTACCAGATGCCAAAAACCCAGTTTTACAAATATCTCCAATTTCGGCATGCCATACATCCCAGCGTCTCGGGACTAGAAGCGCTCCCTGAATTTAGGCCGCTAGAAGCCAAGGTGTTCATGGGTGATCTGCAGGACCACAGGATATCGAAGATATATCAGTCCTTGGTGACACATAGCGCCAGTTTATTAGATAAACTTAGAGATGCAAGGGCTGAAGATGTCGGCCTACTTGATGGGGATGACTGGACAGAGGCACTGGCGTCTCCTAGAGAGGCAGCAATAGCGATGCGACTGCGTCTCATTCAATTCAAATACCTTCACCAGGTATACTATACCAGGCTCAGGTTATGGAGGGCGGGTCTTGTTCAATCCCCGATATGTCTGCGCTGTGGCCGAGAGGAGGGGTCCCCGATGCATACCATCTGGCACTGTGCAGCACTCACGAAATTTTGGAGGGGGGTCATGGCCTGTCTGGCGGAGGTGTTGGGGTGGGAACTTCCTTTCTCCCCCAGACTGGTAATCCTGCACATTATGGAGGGTATAGGAGGTAACCTCTACAAACGACACTTGTTGCTGGGACTGACTTTAGCGAAACGAGACGTAGCAAGGGGGTGGAAAGCGACAACTCCGCCCTCTCTCACGGCCTGGAAGAATGGACTGGATTTCTGCATGGGGTTGGAGATCCCAATATTTAAGGCCAGGGGCTGCCCGCAAACGCATCCCAAAATCTGGAAGAGGTGGGCGGATTATCGAGGCCTAGACCGGGAGCCGGTACCTCTGATCGACTTCTCAGCACCTATGGAATTGCGTGGGCCCATTGGGTAGGTGATTTTGGGGGGCAGCAAGGATCTGTGTGTGTGGGACCGGGGAGTGCAGTGGCGAATAAGACGCAGTGGTGAGTTCAGGCAACAGGGGGGGGGGGGAGGTGGTTTAATGTGTTTCTGTTCTCTTGTTTTACAATTGAGCTTATAAAGAAAATGTGTATATCAAATGTCCCTGGAAATGATTCGGAATGCCTACTGTGGCAGATGTATCCTGGGTTAAGGAGCTCTGCAATGTATGTGACGTTTGACACAATAAAAT
>CAWUFW010032730.1:0-13410 GCA_963921515.1 Calotriton arnoldi | reverse complement strand
GGCGATCACGACGCCGACGACGGACGCGGAGCCGCACGACGCCGCCTACCGACGCGCAAGGGTACTGCTACGCAAAACTTTCCGGATCCAGCCTGACGCCTGGGGATATTCTAAGGTAAGGAATATGTCACTAACTACTGTCTCTTACAGATATATTGTTACACAAGTTAGTAACTTGTGCATTGAGTTTTAAAACAATGACACGATAATTCATAGCACAATAGCGTACGGAACAATTAATATTTATCATTTGATAGTCAGATAGCATCCCCATTTGCATTTCAGCCTTACGGATAGAAGACCGGATTCACAGAGTCAGTAGGAACAAATAGTATCTCCCTTAGCCCACTAGGCCCAGCCATTTGCCCCATATTCGATCATAATTGGTCGTACACCCCCTCACCTCGTACACAGTTTTTTTCCTGCACGGGGCACCAATCCAGCCCTCTATGTCAGCATGACACCGTTGTGGGTGGTGGTGCGGGGGGGGCAGGGTCTTTCCATTTGGCCGATGTGTCGCGTTTGGCCACCATGGTGGCCGTACCCAGATATGCTCTGTCAGCCAGAGAGCCTCCCAAGCATTCCAAGACCCCCAAGTTAAGGACCAGGTGAGTGAATGGGACCTCCCGTCCCAGAACTGCGTTTAGGTCGTTCACTACATCTGTCCAGTATTTGTTTAGAGCAGCGCAGGCTCAACTCATGTGCTAAAAGTCAGCAGGCGTTCCCGCACACCACGGGCAGCTTGGAGTCGGGAGGAACCCAGCACAATGCAGTCTGGTTGGAGTAAGATAGGCGCAGTGAAGATAGTGGGTTTGGATCAGCCTCAATCTGGATCACTCGAAGGGCCATAAGGGCATTCCGCCAGTCCTCGTCCTCCAGGAGAGCCAGCCAGTGCTCCCAACATGCCCGTACGTGATAAAAGTTGGTTGGGGAATTGTTAATAAGAAAGCCGTAGATCTGGGACACCCCCCTCCCCAGACTACCCATAAGGAGTTTGCTTCCAGTGTACTGAACTCAGGAAGTGTGGTGCCGGCAGGAAAGTGAACGATAATGGCGTGTCGGAGCTGAAGGTATTTATAGAATTGAGTGGAGTTAAGAGAGTGCAGGCCCCGTAAGTCTTGGATGCTGCGCAAGTGGCCCCCCAACCAAACATCCCCGAGTTGCGTAATGCCGATAAGATCCCATTTCGGGAAACCCTTCAACGCAGCCAACTCCCTCATCCAGGTGCCATGCCACAAAGATGTCTGAAGTGAAAGTTTAGCGTCCCAGTGGGTGTACCAGAGCGCTGAACACCACGCAAGGAGAACCGCGTAGTCACTTCCGGAATAGTACAGGGAATCGGAGAGCCATGGAGCATTGCCTGGATCTGAGAGAAGCCCAGGTTCCTAAGCTCAAGTTGGTATTAATCACTAGGAGGTGAGCTGCGACGTAATAAAGGAATAGGTTGGTCATCCCCAGCCCACCGTCATAAGGGGCCCGCTGGCAATGGACAAGGGCCAAATGTGGCCTTGAGTAACCCCAGAGAAATGTTGTGGCCATTTTGTCTAGGGTGTGAAACCAATGGCGCGGGAGGTGGAGACGTTGGTTCTTCAGTACGTACAAAAATCGGGGGAGTACCAACATCTTGTACAAGGCGATCTTACCCAGTGGATTCAGGGGAAGGGATTCCAATTTGCAAAGGTCTTCCTTGGTTTTCTTTAGCAGTGGGGTAAGATTAAGGGACCAGGTAAGTTCCGAGTGGAGTGCCACCCAGATCCCCAGGTAGCGAAAACTAAGGCGTCTGATTGGTATGTCGGATTGCCATGCCACACAATCACGAGAAACATGTAGGGGTACTCGGATTGATTTGGCTGGGTTAAGTCGTAGACCAGACGCTTCCCCAAAAAGCTGCAGGATGCGGAGGCAATGGGGGCCCATCTGAGTTGGATCCGCCATGAAAAGGAAGACATCGTCCACAAAAAGAGTGATGCGATCTTCGTGGCAGTCATTCCATTGCCACCCCTTACTTGAGCATTGCATCTGATAAGTCGGGCAAGTGGCTCTATCGTTAGGGCAAAGAGAAGGGGGGATAGGGGGCAGCCTTGACTTGTCCCATGACTGATATGGAAGTCATCAGAGAAGACACCATTTATCAAAACTCGCGCCAGCGGGTTGGAGTAGAGCACATGTATGAGTCTCTGGAAATGTGGGCCGAAGCCTGCTCTAACAAGCACCCCCTCCAAATATCACAAATCCACCCCATAGAAAACTTTCTCATAGTCTATCAGTAGCAAGGCCAAGTAGGGTGGGAAGAGGTGACGATGGGCCAATGCAACATGAAGGCGTCGCAGGCAGTGCCTCGTGCTACGATGGGGCATGAAGCCACATTGGTCAGGGTGTATCCGAGTGTTGTGTTTGACACAGGTGGCTAGGATCGTGGCGTACATTTTAACCTCGGAGTTAATGAGAGAGATTAGGCTCTAGTCCTAGCAGGAGGGCATGACAACGATCGCGGCCACAACGATGTCCGCTGGATGGCTCCTTTTCCCTCCTTGTGCGTATAGAGCATGAAGTCGAGGTGTCAAGATATCTTTGAACTCCAGATAGTACTCTGCTGGATACCCGTCCGGGCCTGGGCTCTTTGCAGCCGTTATTGTGGAGATGGCCGTGCCTATCTCATCTAGTGAAATGGGTTTGTCTAGTAGATGGGCGTCGGCTTCCGAAAGTTGTGGGAGAGGTACGTCTCTTAAAAAGTAGGGGTTTTCTTCCGAGCCCAAGGACGAAGTCGCTGTGTAGAGGCACCTATAATAATCAGCAAAGGTCCGCGCAATGGCGGCGGAAGCATGCTGAGCGTGCCCCTCGTGTCCAAAATCTCGAACTACCCAGTTTGCCAGGGGGCGAGAGGCAAGCCAGTAAAGGAGCTTGCCATTCTTGTCTCCCCAGCCGTAAAGTCGGGCTGTGAAAGACCTCCACATTTGCTTAGCCGATTCTAGGGAAATATGACATATTTCTTCTCGCAGGAGCTCAAGCTGTCTGGACATGCCGCCTCGATCCGCTGTAGTCTGGGCCTGTTCCAGATGGAAGGCTTGAGCCTCTAGCTGTGAAAGGTTTTCCTCTCGGGCCAAGTATTTCTTTTTGAGATTTTTTAGCAAAGCCTCTGATGGTGGCCAGCTGCCTACAACGTACCAGGTAGCCAGAACTTGCCATCGTTACGCTGGAAGTAGAGCTTAAGCTCCTGTCCCAATGCCTGTTTATAGACCTTATCTTGGAGAAACCAGATTTGTGCTGCCATAAAGGACGTAGCGCGCCTGTGAGGCCTCCCAAGCGAAAGAAGAGGGTCGAGTGGTCAGAGATTCCTCAGGCGAGGATTTGAATACTTGTGACCGCGCAACATTCAGAAGTGTGAATAAATATCAGGTCACTGCGCGAGAGAGTGTGATGTGCAACGGAGGTGTGAGTTGTATTGATGCAATCGGGGTTCCACATTCTCCACACATCGCATAGGCCAAACTTCGAAGCCCACTCTGAGAGGCGTTTAGTACCTGTGTGCCGGTGAGGGGAGGGCGTCGCATGCAGGGGTCAGGACTGCATTAAAGTCCCATCTGATCAATCATTCCCTGGGGAAGGGACTACAGTAGTTCTGAGAGATCTCGGAGGGAGGGCTCGAGGGCTGTCGGGGGTACATAGACTGAGACAAGATTAAGGGTATGCCCACCCATTCTACCCGTGAGAGCCACAAAGTGTCCCTGGCAGTCCTTGATGTCTTGGGTAACCGTGAATGGAAAGGAGGGGCGCAGGAGAATCGCCACACCACGAGAGCCTAGCGTGAACCCAACATGGAAGGTCCTTCTCGTACCCTTGGCGTGCCAGAAATGGGCAGTGATTTCCTAGGAGATTTCCTGCAGTATTAGGGCACTAGGGAGGAACCTCTGAATATTTTAGGACTGCAGTACGTTTGACACAGTCCAAGAGCCCGTTGACATTCCTTGAAAGGATCTGAAGGGCTTCCAGATCAAAGTGGGGCGAGGTCGTTATTGTTATTGGCGAATAGAGTGAGTCTACCTATCTGGGGCATACGTGGGCACCCAGCTGTCAGGCCCCGGAGACGGGAGTGGAGGCATCTCCTGTCTATAGGTGATCCCTAAGCATGCATTTCGGAAATGTTGTGTCGAGTGTGTCTTGCTCCGCCTTTCAGATAATACAGAATCTCCCACACGGTGGCTCAAACACGGCGGAGCAGGAGACATTAAACACAACAATACCTAGAAAAGGGTTTTACTTTACAAAATGTAAAGACTCTCTTTTTAGAATAAGGCTTGGGGTTTAATTTATGCAATGCTCTCTAACTGAAAGGTTTTCCCAGATGTCATATGAACCACATTCAAATGTATATAGAGATATATATTTATATGCAAGCAATAATAACACACTTGGTAAATGCAACAATCTGAAAGAGACACGTTAGTGACAGATTCCTTACCTTAGAATATCCCCAGGCGTCAGGCTGGATCCGGAAAGTTTTTTGCGTAGCAGTACCCTTGCGCGTCGGTAGGCGGCGTCGTGCGGCTCCGCGTCCGTCGTCGGCGTCGTGATCGCCGGGATGACGTCGCGGGCAGTACTTAGGCGCCGCCCCTGCGCGCTGACGTCAGTTCTTATTTTTCCGCGCCAGTAAGCGCAGATCCGGGAAGAGCAGTGCCCTAGTCACTTTTTGACTATCTTTTTTGTGAAATTTTTCACTGTTTTCTTCAACGAGTCTTCACGACTCCTAAGGTGTCGTAGGGATGCCCAGCTTTAAGCCCTGCGAGGAATGTGGTCGTATGATGTCCATCACGGACCCCCACCTCGAGTGTCTCTTCTGTCTCGGCCGAGACCACGACACGAAGTCGTGCCCTGACTGCCGGAAACTTCATCCGAAGGCTTTGCGAGAGCGGTCTCGAAAGCTCCTTGAAGTCCGGCAGTCGGCTCCGCGCCGCACCAAGCCCCGGTCCCGGGAGAGGTCGAGGGGCCGGACGCGGAGTCCCCGCCGTTCGTCGGGATCCAAGTCTTCGCGCTCCTCCGGTAAGTCGAAGCACAAGAAGTCTAAGCGGCGTCATCGCTCTAAGACTTCGCCTCGCCGGTCGCGCGACTCGGCTGAGGTCCCTGTCGGCACCGTCCCCGCCGCCCCGGACGTGCCTGTCGAGTTGCCCCCGCATTACCCGTCCTACCCGGGTTCGGGGGCGACTCCGGCCGAACTACAGAAATTCCTGTCGGCTATGGCCCGCCTCTTCGGGCCTCAAGGTCCCTCCGGTGCGCCTTCGGGCCCCGCGGGCCCTGATGGGGTTGCTCCGGCGTCGCCGTCGACTCCGGTCCCGGCGTCGCCTGTCCCACCAGCCTTCGTCCCGGCCTCGGCTCCGGCCCCGGCCTCGACCCCGGTTCCGGTGGTGCCGCAACCCCCATCGACGCCGGTTGACCTAACCACGCCTCCGCCGACGTCCCCGGTGCCGTTTCCGACGCTGTCCGGGGCTCCGGGCGGCGTCGTTCCCGGTTCTCCCCGGGTCCGGACATGGAGCCGGACCGGCGTCGCCCGACGCCGGTTCCGGCGCCGATGAGACCTTGGGTCCCTTATGTCCCTCCTCCTCCATCTTTTCAACCTGAGGAGGACCAGGAGAGCTGGGAGGGGTCTGACGACCCTCTCACACAACAGTGCGAGTTTGACCCGGACTGGGTTGAGGAACTTGGGGATGCCAGTGGGCTGGATACCTCCCCCGACTCTGGCATGCTGTCTCCTCCCGTGGCAACGGAGGAGGGGGCTAATTTTGCAACGGTGTTGCGTAGAGCTGCTGGAGCCTTAAATCTCCAGTTGCCTACAGTGGCCATCTGAAAGAGACACGTTAGTGACAGATTCCTTACCTTAGAATATCCCCAGGCGTCAGGCTGGATCCGGAAAGTTTTTTGCGTAGCAGTACCCTTGCGCGTCGGTAGGCGGCGTCGTGCGGCTCCGCGTCCGTCGTCGGCGTCGTGATCGCCGGGATGACGTCGCGGGCAGTACTTAGGCGCCGCCCCTGCGCGCTGACGTCAGTTCTTCTTTTTCCGCGCCAGTAAGCGCAGATCCGGGAAGAGCAGTGCCCTAGTCACTTTTTGACTATCTTTTTTGTGAAATTTTTCACTGTTCTCTTCAACGAGTCTTCACGACTCCTAAGGTGTCGTAGGGATGCCCGGCTTTAAGCCCTGCGAGGAATGTGGTCGTATGATGTCCATCACGGACCCCCACCTCGAGTGTCTCTTCTGTCTCGGCCGAGGCCACGACACGAAGTCGTGCCCTGACTGCCGGAAACTTCATCCGAAGGCTTTGCGAGAGAGGTCTCGAAAGCTCCTTGAAGTCCGGCAGTCGGCTCCGCGCCGCAGCAAGCCCCGGTCCCGGGAGAGGTCGAGGGGCCGGACGCGGAGTCCCCGCCGTTCGTCGGAATCCAAGTCTTCGCGCTCCTCCGGTAAGTCGAAGCACAAGAAGTCTAAGCGGCGTCATCGCTCTAAGACTTCGCCTCGCCGGTCGCGCGACTCGGCTGAGGTCCCTGTCGGCACCGTCCCCGCCCCGCGGCCCCGGACGTGCCTGTCGAGTTGCCCCCGCATTACCCGTCCTACCCGGGTTCGGGGGCGACTCCGGCCGAAGTACAGAAATTCCTGTCGGCCATGGCCCGCCTCTTCGGGCCTCAAGGTCCCTCCGGTGCGCCTTCGGGCCCCGCGGGCCATGATGGGGTTGCTCCGGCGTCGCCGTCGACTCCGGTCCCGGCGTCGCCTGTCCCACCAGCCTTCGTCCCGGCCTCGGCTCCGGCCCCGGCCCCGGTTCCGGTGGTGCCGCAACCCCCATCGACGCCGGTTGACCTAACCACGCCTCCGCCGACGCCGATGTCCCCGGTGCCGTTTCCGACGCCGTCCGGGGCTCCGGGCGGCGTCGTTCCCCGGTTCTCCCCGGGTCCGGACATGGAGCCGGACCGGCGTCGCCCGGACGCCGGTTCCGGCGCCGATGAGGCCTTGGGTCCCTTATGTCCCTCCTCCTCCATCTTTTCAACCTGAGGAGGACCAGGAGAGCTGGGAGGGGTCTGACGACCCTCTCACACAACAGTGCGAGTTTGACCCGGACTGGGTTGAGGAACTTGGGGATGCCAGTGGGCTGGATACCTCCCCCGACTCTGGCATGCTGTCTCCTCCCGTGGCAACGGAGGAGGGGGCTAATTTTGCAACGGTGTTGCGTAGAGCTGCTGGAGCCTTAAATCTCCAGTTGCCTACAGTGGCCGTGAGGACTAACCTCCTGACTGAAGTGCTTCAGCCGGCGGCCTCCTCTTCGGAGCCTGTGCTGCCGTTCAACGATGCACTCACTGACGTTCTTTTGGGTGCCTGGTCCAAACCCACCACAGGGGCTCCTGTGGATAGGAACGTGGCCCGACGCCATCGCCCGACTCCGGGCGACCCCCTGTTTCTCTCCCAACACCCCACCCCTGAGAGCTTGGTTGTCCAAGCCTCTGCCTCCCAAACAGCCTTCCCTACCGCCCCTCCGGATAGGGAATCCTAGCGCCTGGATCACTTTGGGAAGAAGGCTTTCTCTTCCTCCAGTGCTGGCTTGCGGTCTGTTAATACCGCTTGCCTCTTGGGCCGATACACCCACTCCCTGTGGGATTCGGTGGGCTGATGTTTTGCCGCAGTGTTCTGAGGAGGTCCAGACACTGCTTACCCGCGCTATTGCGGAAGGGCGTGATGCGGCTAAATATACCATCCGCTGTGGCCTTGATACCGCCGACTCGCTGGGCAGATCGCTTGCAACGACGGTGGCGCTGCGTCGCCACGCCTGGCTGAGAACCACTGGTTTTTCAGGGGATGTCCAGAATACTCTCATGGACATGCCCTTTGATGGAGTCGGTCTTTTTGGTTCGAAGGCAGACCATGCGCTGGAGCGTTTCAAGGACTCACGGGCTACTGCTAAGTCCCTGGGCCTTGCTGTTGTGCGCCCTCCGCAAACGTCTGCTTTTCGCCCCTTTCGTGGCCACGGAAGGGGCGCCCAGTCACGTCCACAGCCCGGCCAACGGCCCGCGCAGCAAGCGCCTTCGCGTGGCCGAGGACGTGGATACCGCCGTGGCGGTTCGGGCAACCAGCGTGCGGGTCAGGCCACCACCTCCAACCCGTCCGCGGCCTCCAAGCCCTCCTAGTCCCTCCTTTCAGGTGCACAGCACGCCAGTCGGGGGCAGGGTCCGCCATCACCTTCACCACTGGCGTCCCATCACCTCGGACAAGTGGGTCTTGGACATTGTCCGAAGGGGCTACTCCCTCCCCTTCGAGACCACCCCCCAGCCATGCCACCTCAATTCCACCGCATGTCAGGGGATCACTTGGTGCTTCTACAGAAGGAAGTCACGGCCCTCTTGGCCAAGAGGGCCATCGAGCATGTTCCGACCCCAGAAGTAGGGCGTGGTTGCTACTCCCACTACTTTCTGGTGCCCAAAAAGGACAAGGAGCACATGCGTCCTATCTTGGACCTCCGGAACGTCAATCGCTTCCTCCGGAAGGAGAAGTTCAAGATGCTCACCCTAGCTCAGGTCTTGACTGCCCTCGACCCCGGAGACTGGTTGGTAGCGTTGGACTTGCAGGACGCCTATTTCCACATCCCCGTCCTGCCGGCCCACCGGCGTTACCTTCGGTTCACGGTAGGCCTCGAGCATTTTCAGTTCACCGTGCTCCCCTTTGGCCTTACCAGTGCCCCTCGGGTGTTCACGAAAGTGATGGCGGTGGTCGCAGCTCATCTGCGCCGGGCAGGGGTTTCAGTCTTCCCCTACCTCGACGACTGGCTGCTGAAGGCGGGCTCGTCCCAGGCAGTCGTCTCCCACCTCCAGACTACGGCCGAACTCCTGCACTCGCTGGGGTTCTCCATCAATGTGCCAAAGTCGCATCTGATTCCTTCTCCACAGCTCCTTTTCATCGGAGCAGTTCTGGACACGACGCAGTTTCGGGCCTATCCTCCCGAACGGCGAGTCCGGGATATTCAGGCTATGATTCCGATCTTTCAGCCTTTATCCTGGGTTTCGGTACGGATGACCCTGAGGCTGCTGGGCCTCATGGCCTCCTGCATCCTGCTGGTCACTCATGCCAGATGGCATATGCGGGCTCTGCAGTGGGACCTGAAGTTCCAGTGGGCGCAGCACCAGGGCAACCTGTCCGATTACGTCCAGATCTCGGAGGGGACTGCAAAACAGTTGCAGTGGTGGCTCTCGAACCGGCAATGGGTCATGGGCAGATCCCTCTCCCTTCCCCAGCCAGAGCACACAGTTGTGACGGACGCGTCCCTTCTGGGATGGGGCGGTCACATGGGAGAGGCGGAGATCAGAGGCCTCTGGTCTCCGGCGGAGTCCCGGCTCCATATCAACCTTCTGGAGCTCCGGGCGATCCGACTTGCACTCAAGGCATTCCTTCCCTCTGTCAAAGGGAAGGTAGTGCAGGTGTTCACAGACAACACCACCGCCATGTGGTACTGCAACAAACAAGGCGGGGTGGGGTCGTGGACCCTTTGTCAGGAGGCTCTGCGCCTCTGGACATGGCTGGAACATCAGGGCATGTTCCTGGTGGTTCAACACCTGGCAGGTTCCCTGAACGCCAGGGCGGACGAACTCAGCCGCAGGTGCATGATGGATCACGAATGGCGTCTTCACTCGGAAGTGGCGCAAGGACTCTTTCTACAGTGGGGAGAGCCTTGGTTAGATCTATTCGCCACCGAAGAGAACGCGCAATGTCATCAGTTCTGCGCGTTGGAATTTCCAAGGCGGCACTCGCTCGGCGACGCTTTTCGTCACGAGTGGAGTTGCGGTCTATTGTACGCCTTTCCGCCTATACCACTTCTACCCAGAGTGTTGAAGAAGATTCGGCACGACCGGGCCCAAGTCATTCTTGTGGCTCCGGACTGGGCTCGAAGAGTTTGGTATCCCGAGCTACTCAATATGAGCGTAGATCCCCCGATCCGTCTGCCTCTTCGGGAGGATCTTCTGTCGCAGCAGCAGGGGACGGTCCTCCACCCGAACCTGTCCAGTCTACACCTGCTTGCGTGGAGATTGAGCGGCGGCAGTTGATTCCTTTCGACTTGCCTCCCGAAGTTTGTGATGTGATTCTGGCAGCCAGGCGTCCCTCCACTAAGGTGGTATACGCCTGCAGGTGGAACAAATTTGTGGCATGGTGCACAGCAAAGGCTGTGAATCCCCTTTCTGCCCCTCTTTCTGAGGTCCTTCTGTTCCTTCTCTCTGGCCCAACAGGGTTCTGCCCTGGGTACCATCAAGGGTTATCTTTGTGCTATCTCGGCCTTCCTCAGGCTCCCTGATCAGCCCTCCCTTTTCAAGTCCCCTGTTGTTAACAGGTTCTTAAAAGGCATTACTCACCTCTTCCCTCCTGTTCCGTTTGTGATGCCTCAGTGGGACTTGAACTTGGTTCTTACCTTTTAATGTGCGCTCCCTTTGAGCCTCTACATAACTGTCCTCTTCGTCTTCTGACTCTGAAGACAGCCTTTCTGGTGGCCATCACCTCCGCTCGGCGGGTGAGTGAGCTCCAGGCTCTATCTTGCAAACCTCCCTTTCTGTCTGTTCATCCAGACAAGGTTGTTCTTCGGACGCGTCCGTCCTTCTTGCCAAAGGTGGTTACTGCTTTCCACATTGGGCAGACCATCACTTTGCCCACCTTCTTTCCGCCTCCGCATCCTTCCAGAGAGGAAGAGAGGCTCCACCGTCTGGACCCAAAACGTGCGCTCTCTTTCTATATTGACCGCACAAAACACTTCCGGGTGGATGACCAGCTCTTTGTTGGCTACGTGGGCGCCAAAAAGGTTGGGCGGTGCACAAGAGGACCATCTCCCGCTGGGTTACCTTGTGCATCAAGACCTGCTATTCTTTGGCTAAAAAGGAACCTCCTGTTGGGCTGCGTGCCCATTCCACCAGGGCAACGGCTGCTACCACGGCCTTGGGCCGCGGTGTTCCGCTGCCGGTTATCTGTCAGGCAGCTACGTGGGCCTCGCTGCACACGTTTACAAAGCATTACTGCCTTGACAGTCAGGTCCGGAGGGACGGCTTCTTTGGCCGTTCTGTCCTCCAGGACTTCCTTGTCTGATCTTTGTTCGCAGACCCACCACCGGGGTTGGTATTGCTGGGGTATCTATTCTAAGGTAAGGAATCTGTCACTAACGTGTCTCTTTCAGATGCACAAGTTACTAACTTGTGTAACGATATATCTGTAAGAGACAGTAGTTAGTGACAGATTCCTTACCGCCCACCCATCCTCCCCGTTCTGCGAACTGATTTCTAGGGTTAAGGACATCCCTTTCAGGGCCCTAGTATTTTTCAGACACCTATGTCAGCTTCTTGCATGGCTCTGCGTTCCTGGCGCGGAAAGTCGTGTACATAACTGACGTCAGCGCGCAGGGGCGGCGCCTAAGTACTGCCCGCGACGTCATCCCGGCGATCACGACGCCGACGACGGACGCGGAGCCGCACGACGCCGCCTACCGACGCGCAAGGGTACTGCTACGCAAAAAACTTTCCGGATCCAGCCTGACGCCTGGGGATATTCTAAGGTAAGGAATCTGTCACTAACTACTGTCTCTTACAGATATATCGTTACACAAGTTAGTAACTTGTGCATTAAATGCATGGATAATAATATGAAATACAAGCAGCAAATAATATGAGATAAAACTCAAGCAAATATACTGGACATCCTGCAAGAGATCAGAGAGATATATGTACACTAAATACATCAAATGATTACTTTGGATGTGCACTCTGACTCATTCACACATCACTAAGAAAACACCTCAAATGACCACAGCCATTGGAACCACGCATCACAATGGCACTAGTCAGAAACAAATCACCTCACCTGATCGTTCACTCGACATCCTTGCCAACTCAAGCTGGGGGAGCCTGTTACAGCCAGGCAATGGACTCTCGATCAGGACTCAAATCCAGATTGTTGTGGCAGTACGTCTACTCCGCAACTGAACTCCCACCCTGGCTGTCAACAACCCTCAGCTTTATAGTCTCAAAACACACTAGAATGTTCGAGAGTCTTCCCCTCTGCGCCAAGGAAACTTACTGGAACTGACCAGCTTCCAGGCAAGCATTCCACGGCAGGAAGGAGTTCCCACGTTCCCTCTACATTCTCACATGTTCCAGCCTTTATCTTGACGAAGCTTACGAAAGGCTTCCAGGGTACATTAAACAATCTCTCACAAAACAATCCTTGAACGTGATTAACCCAAGCAACTTGCAAACACTCTGGGGGCCTGTCTGTGCGCGCAGAAAAGCTCAAGCAAGGCAGAGTCAGAATTCAGGATGACATGAGGCCATGTCAAAGCCAATAGTAAGAACTTCATAATACTTGATCTCTCAATGTCCAACACAATGCGCATTTGTGCACCACTGCTTATAGCATCACATACTTCATCTCTCAATGTACAACACAGTGCACATTTGTGCACCACTGCTCATAACACTGCACTTCGAGACCAAAAAGTACATTCCACACCTCTCTCTCTCTTGCTTTCAAATGCACATCCCACACGTTCTGTTCTTGGCAAGCTGTTCTACTGTGACAGCTCCCACTTCAAAACTACGAGAAGACAAACAAGGCATATGCAGGACATCGTACATTCAGGCAAGGATAAAATAACACACCAAAGTAAATTAAAATGATGGTAGTCAATGGTCATCACGTGGTGTCAAACCACAAGAGTGCCTCTAGCACTACAGAATGCTGAAGACAAAGAGGCCATCTTGACACATGTAGCATAATAATACATAGATGACACACAGGCACACACAAAAAGATGTAACCTCAAGAAAGAGGGAAGGGTCAAAAACTTGACATTAGTTCGATAAGACTGAGACATACACATGGTTTTGAGAATTGCTGTCACTTCTAAAATCAGCTGGTATTTTTCAGTAAATGTTTGTCATCTGCCTTGACATCTAGACTTTTGTTAATGTGACCTCCGCCTTCAAGTATGTCCTCTGCATCTTCTAGGCAATATCCTGTTGTCTCTACTTCTATAGCAAGCTTTTTGTCTTCAAAGAGTGCAACCTCATCAATAACATCTGAAAAGCATCCATGAAAATTGTCAAAGTCTCCATCTACTCTGATCACATTGCCAGAGGCACTAGTAGCTGTTGCTCCACTTGAAAAGATGCCTCTAAAACCTCATGTTTGGATAGCCCAATGATGATCTTACCTATATAAAAAGAAAATGTCTACTTCAAAACTAGCAGACTGTTTTTTTTTCTTTCCGATTAGGATTACTTACCTATCTTTAAAGACCTATATTGCCCAGATTTATAGGAGATACAGAGGTGAGGAGTGTATGTTTTCACAGTATTTGTATAATCTAGAAAAATTAAAATATTTCAAATGGAGAAGTTGGCAATTAATGAATGG
>CAWUFW010032729.1:0-13413 GCA_963921515.1 Calotriton arnoldi | reverse complement strand
AGGGGAGTGTAGTGGCAAGGATGCTGACAACGCTGCATGATGTAGGAGGTCAATGCAACTCCCAACAATGCCTTGTGCACATGACACCATGCAACAGTGTCAGCCATCTTGCTGTGGCCTTTCCATTCACTGTCAGGTATCCATTGTCACTGATGAACAGGTTGCTTTGTTAGTAGTGATGTGTGCTATGATTGCAACTCACACCATATCCTGTCTTCCACACACCTTCCCAGCCAGCCCAGGAGCACACCTGGGACTATGCATTCCCAGACAGTGAGTGGAAATGTACTGTGAAGATGGCTGAGAGTGGGGACTGGTGTGAGAAGACCAAGGCCTGGATGTCACTTGTGGCCAATTCATACATAAGGCCCCTGTGTCAGCCATCTTGCCAGTACATTTCCTTTCACTCTCAGGGACTGCCTAGTCACAAGAGTGCTATTTGCTCTGGCTGAGAAGGTGTGTGTAGGGCAGGGCATGATGGTATTTGCAGTCACTGCTAATAATCCTCCTCCCACATAGCCCAACTACACCACCTGGTACTATGCTTTCCTCACAGTGAATGGAAATGTACTGTCAAGATGTCTGACAGTAGTTCCTGGTGTTTGTTTGACCACTACTCCCATCAGGGCCTTATGCTCCCCACACCAGAGACCAGTGTCAACCATCTTGACAGCACTTTTCCACTCCCTGTGAGATCAGCACAGTTCAGCTGGGCTGGTTGGGCCGTGTGTGAGTATGATTATTTTCACTGACTTCAACTCCCATCAGGCCCTGTCCCAAACACACTCATCCCACCCAGCACATAGAGCACACCTGTGAGTATGCTGTCCCTGAGAGGATTGAAATGTACTGGCCAAGATGTCTGACAGTGGTGCCTGGTGTTTGTTTTGAGCACAACTCCCAACAGGGCCTTGTGCTCCCCACACCGGAGCCCAGTGTCAGCCATCTTGCCAGTACATTTTCATTCACTCTCAGGGACAGCATAGTCCCAGGTGTGCTGTTTAGTGTTGGTGGGAGGGGTGTGTGGGACAGGGCCTGCTGGTAGATATAGTCAGGGCTACCACTACTCCTCCCACCCATAGCAAGTTGACCACCATGAACCATGCTTCCATGACAGTGAGTACAACTTTACATTCAAGATGTCTGACAGTGGTGCCTGGTGTTTGTTTGAGCACAACTCCCAACAGGGCCTTGTGCTCCCACACCGGAGCCCAGTGTCAGCCATCTTGCTCAGTACATTTTCATTTACTCTCAGGGACAGCATAGTCCCAGGTGTGCTGTTTGGTGTTGGTGGGAGGGGTGTGTGGGACAGGGCCTGCTGGTAGATATAGTCAGGGCTACCACTCCTCCTCCCACCCATAGCAAGTTGACCACCATGAACCATGCTTCCAGGACAGTGAGTACAACTTTACATTCAAGATGTCTGACAGTGGTGCCTGGTGTTTGTTTGAGCACAACTCCCAACAGGGCCTTGTGCTCCCCATGCCGGAGCCCAGTGTCAGCCATCTTGCCAGTACATTTTCATTCACTCTCAGGGACAGCATAGTCCCAGGTGTGCTGTTTGGTGTTGGTGGGAGGGATGTGTGGGACAGTGCCTGCTGGTAGATATAGTCAGGGCTACCACTACTCCTCCCACCCATAGCAAGTTGACCACCATGAACCATGCTTCCATGACAGTGAGTACAACTTTACATTGAAGATGTCTGACAGTGGTGCTGGTGTTTGTTTGACCATAACTCCCATCAGGGCCTTGTGCTCCCCACACCAGAGCCCTGTGTCAGCCATCTTGCCAGTACATTTCCTTTCACTCTCAGGGACTGTCTAGTCACAAGAGTGCTATTTGTTCTGGCTGAGAAGATGTGTGTAGGGCAGGGCATGATGGTATTTGCAGTCACTGCTAATAATCCTCCTCCCACATAGCCCAACTAGACCACCTGGTACTATGCTTTCCTCACAGTGAATGGAAATGTACTGACCAAGATGTCCGACAGTAGTGCCTGGTGTTTGTTTGAGCACAACTCCCAACAGGGCCTTGTGCTCCCCACACCAGAGCCCAGTTTCAGCCATCTTGCCAGTACTTCTCCACTCCTGTGAGATGAGCATAATTCAAGGTTGGCTTGTTGGGCCATTTGGGAGGAGGACTGTTGGCTGTGACTACGACTCCCATCATGCTTTTAGCCACACCCACCTTCCCAGCCATCCCAACCTTCCTTCCTGTGACTCAGCTTTCCTGGGAGTGAATGTGTGCAAAGAAGATGGCTGATGCATGTGACTGGTGTTTGGATCCCATTGCCTTGCTGTGAGTTAGTGCTAAGTTTGTACATCTTTGTAAATTGTGAGATTTCCAGTTACATTGCAGGTATGTTGTTAGTAAGTATCTATTTTTGATCACATATCCCATCATGGACTTGTGCTCCCCACACCAGAGCACAGTGTCAGCCATCTTGGCAGTGCTTTTTCATTTACTATCAGGGACAGCAAAGTCCCAGGTGTGCTGTTTGGTATTGGTGGGAGGGGTGTGTGTGGGACAGAGCCTGCTGGTAGATGTAGTCAGAGCTACTACTACTCCTCCCACACAGACCAAATAGAGCCACCATGAATCATGCTTCTATGACAGTGAGTAAACTTTGCATTCAAGATGTCTGACAGTGGTGCCTGGGGTTTGTTAGAGCACAACTCCCAACAGGGCCTTGTGCTCCCCACACCAGATCCCAGTTTCAGCCATCTTGCCAGTACTTTTCCACTCCCTGTGAGATGAGCATAGTTCAAGGTGGGCTTGTTGGGCCATGTGGGAGGAGGACTGTTGGCTGTGACTATGACTCCCATCATGCTTTTAGCTACACCCACCTTCCCAGCAATCCCAACCTTCCTTCCTGTGACTCAGCTTCCTGTGAGTGAGTGAAACAGTGCTGGCAAAATGGCTGACAGTGGTGGCTGCTGTTTTGAACACAAAGCCTTGCTGTGTTTTTTTGTAAGTTGGTACATGTCATGAAATAGTTACATATTACTCTGAGGTTGCAGGTATTTTGTTTGTCTAAGTGGCATACACATCACATGCTCATTTGCTTCATATTGTTATGGCTTTGCTAACAATGATTAGTATCACTGTGTCCTTGACAGTGATGTCTGTGGCTGTGTATTTGCTGACAATATTGGCTATTCGAGTATGAACTCACCAGGCTCTGGTACGCCTGATATTCCATGGACGCCCTCTGGTGGAAGGATGGCCCACACCTTCTCCTCCCAGGAAGTGAAGTTCACAAGTGTTGCAGGAGGGCCACCGCCAGTCCGCTGGCTCAGGACATGTTCTTTGCCAATGAGCTTCTTGACCTCCTTCGCACATCATAGTACCTGTTCCTGATATCGTCCATTGTGCGCAGGCAAGGTGCTTGAGTGTTCACCTTGTTGACAATCCTCTCCCACATCTTGTTTCTCTGGGACAGGGGGGTTTGTTGGACCAAGTTGCCAAATAACTGTGGCTCTACTCTGAGAATTTCATCTACCATGACTTCCAACTCCTTCTCTGTGAACTTTGGATTCTTCTTTGGGGGCATGGTGATGGGTGGTGGTGGAGATGGATGTGTGGGTGAGTGTGTAGTTGAGGGTGAGTGTGTATGAATAAATATGTGTGTTTGTGAGTGTTGTAGTTGACAGTTGCTAGTAGTGTACAGGTTGTGTGGTGGCTGAGTTGTGAGTGTATGTATCAGTGCAGTGTAATAGTGGTATGTGCTGGCAGTTCTGTTGAAGTTGCTAAGGATCATGGTAAGTATTTTGGCCCTTTATATAGATAGAGTTGTGGTTGTGGCTTATTTTTGAATTATTTTATTATTTTTTGCCTTTGATAATGCTTGTTAGGACTTTTTCTGTCTGTTTCTATTGTATTTTGTTGAGCATAACCAAAACGTTCCGTTGACCGCACCGGATGCTTGTTCATGTATTAGCATGGTGATCCGAGTCTGTCCCATTCACGCTGAGCTATGTTGCAGCGTTCGCGTACGAAGTCAGTCGCATCGGGCTCTTTTCCGGAGGATTCGCTCGGATGGATTGATTTCCGCACACGTCGGTCGTCCGTATTGTGCTCCGTGTGGGTCGTTTGTATTTGTCAAGCATTGCATCGTACTACATCGGGCGGACAGCGCGCGTACGTGTCGGTCGGAAGGTATTCCCGATCCGTGTCGTTGGGAAGGGTTTCCGAGCAAGATCGGAATCGGGCCTTTAGTGTAGAATATGCAGCTAATAGCAATTTTGCATATGAAATTAAAAATCTAATTGCACTAGCATACGTCCCAATAACTGATGTAACAGAACACTACAATTTATTAATAGAAAGCCCCTACTACCAAACAAATTAACATAAACTAAAGTCCCCTACTCGACTATTTCCCGAGGATACCTGGAGTGGGAAGGCTACACAGATCTGGACACAGAAGACAGCCCAAATACCACATTCTATGGTGGAATGTATATAACAGTAACCTAAACAAAGAAGCAAAAACTAATAACACTGTGGAAGGATGGCATAATGCTTTCCAAGTCCCAACAGGCAGAACTCAACCAACCCTACATAAATTATTACAATCAATACAAAAAAGAACTAAGCTACCAACAACTAAGACTTGAACTGTCTGTAACACAGCTAGGTCCAAAACTAACTAAACAAACTAAAACAATGTTCGAGCACTTACAATACAAAGTAAGACTCTACCCAAATGTGAGAAGTTGGCCTGGTATATGCTGTTCACTAATTAAAGTGGACACCTTGCACCAGGGCAAATCGACTCTTATGGTAGATAGGTTTAAGACAACCTTTTAAAGAAAGCTATCCTAGTGGTAGCTGTGGAGAGCAGCCTTCAGGCTAAGTCTCGGAGGAATGTAAAGCAGCTTGTTTTACCATATAATCTCTTGAATCACCAAATGAAAAGACACCACACAGGTATATATATCAAATATATATGTATTTATTTCTAAATAACTCTCTACTAATCTCTTTATGAGATTAGAAGACAAACATATGCACAAATCAACGTTTCACAATAAGTTAAGCACAAAATATGGCTGGGGCCCTAGGGGCGTACCAGACCATATACTAAGTAAGAGACTTAGGGACAACGACTTGCAGGGAGACAAGGCCTAGGGCCTTCAGAAGTGCTGGGGCCTCACAAAACCACCCAAGGCAGGTAAGTAAAGGACCCACGGGGGACGCGTGCAGTGTGGATACACAGGCGCGGATCGCCGTTGACTTCAATGGGGCAAGTCGCGGTTGGAAATAAAGAGTTTTAGGATACTTCGGGAGAACCTACAAGCAAGTCACTTACAGGGTAAGTAGTTCTAGGGCCCACACCCACAGGAGCACCGTAGTGCTGGAGTTACCTCACCCAGGGAAGCCGGGTGCACAGGTGTCCTTTGGTGTCGGGTCGCGGCGTCGTTTTCAATGGCGAACAAAGAAGACTTGCTGCTTGCGGGAGCTGAAGAAGTGTCCGGTGGAATCCAAGCCTGGATTCTGAAGAAGGATGACCTGAAAGCAGAGGGGACAGTGTTCAAAGTCACTTGGCAGTGACCCGGGGCAAGGAAGATGGATGCCCACCGTCGTCGGTTGATTCAGGTCGGTTGCGGGTGCCTTGACTCTTCAGCCACGTGGTCCAGGAGGTGTCGACGATGACCAGGAGCTGGATTCGGTGGGTCCCTCGACGTCTGCAGCTGACTGCGGTGTCGGCAACTCGATTGGAGCCAACAAGCCTTGGCAGCAGCAAGTCTCGGGGAGATGAAGAAAAGTCGATGGCGCAGACCAGCAAGGTCTGAGGGACTCACCCAGCGAGGGTAAGTCAGGGCAGGCCTGGAGCAACCAGGGGAGCCCTTTGGTTTCTTTAAGAAGTCTTCTGGGGACCCACAAGCCGGCGGGCAAGGGATCGCGAAGACACCTCGGGCGGAATCACTCAACAGGGGCCCACGGTCACTCGGGACGGTGTAGGCCTCTGATCTTCGGAGGGATTCCTGCTGGAGGTCGGGACCACACGTGGTCCAAAGCACAAGTTCGTAGAACGTTGTGAAGGGGTTGCACTTGACAATAGTGCACGGTACCCAGGGGTCGCGGTTCCTCGTTACTCGTGGGGTCCACTTGCCTCAGCTTCGCTGGGGACTCACGATGGCCTGGGAGAGGTCAGGAAATCCACTTCTTGGGCTGCAGGGACTTCGGACTCCGGCGGGAGCGGCGTAGTTTGCGACCGTCGTTGTCGTTTTTGGTGCCTGCCAAGCAGGGGAGTCACTCCTTGACTCCAAGGGAGATTCTTCTGTCTTCCAAAGGTAGTGGAACGTCGAAGGGCCAGGATTCTTCTGTAGAGCGTCGTCCAGGGGTTATCTGCTTTGCAATGGCAAGGTTCCCCCTCTTATACTAAAAAGAGGGGATGGACTAGCTCTATGACCCCACCTATGGGAGGGTCAAGGGAGGGGTGGCTACACCCACTTCCCTTTGTCCAGTTTCGCGCCAGAGCAGGGGCAGGTAGCCCCTGAGCTGGTTTGAACTGGCATATGCACAGAGGAGCCTTTTGCTCCCCCAGTGCAGGACTTCAAAGCACTCTAAGAGTGCACCCACCCAGCCCCAATACACATTATCCTGTCTGGGGAGGTGGTCACACCTCCCTGCAACAGGAAACCTATTGTCCAGGCCTCCCCTGCCGGAGTTTCGTCCAGCAGCAGGAGGCCAGACTTGTGTCTGTGGCAGCAGCATCCATTTTGTGATGCCAGGGCTTCAGAAAGAAGTTACCGGGTAAGCCAGAGTTAACATGTCTTTCCCTCTAGAAGGGTGGAATGCTACCCCCGCCGCCAGGATTGGCGGGGGGGTAGTATTCCAAGATGTTTGACACCAAACACGACATGTTTAGGTGCAGCCATTCCAAAGTTAGCATTTTACCGCGAGGATATAATGCGCTTAAGAGTATATGGTCAGGCTGCACTACAAACAGCATCAGAGATGGTCTCCGAACGCTGCAGAGGGGCCCTGCTCATGCAGGGGCACCCTCTCACATAGGAACCATGCACTCTGCCTTTAGGATTGATAAGGCCTGCCTTAGGAGTGACTTATAGGTTTATATGTGTGTATGTATTTAGTGATATAGGTAACCTATATCACAGTAAGGAGTGCATGCACCACCCTACCCAGGCTGCAGTAGCAGACCTGTGGTGTCAGTTTGGATGGCCTTCCAGGGGTGGCATAATACATGCTGCAGCCCCTGGTAGGCCTCTGAGTACCTATGCCCTTGGTACATAGTATACCATATACTAGGGACTTATAAGGGCACTCCAGATTCCAATCAGAGATGTGCCTAAGGCACATGGAAACCTTTTTACAGAGAAAGCAGATAGACTGGGGCCCTGAATAGCAGGATCCCAGTCCAACTAAGTCATAAACCAGCAAAACACCATAAAAAAGTGGGGGCAACCATATAGTCAGATTCCACCTTCCTACATAACCCCCCCAAACGAAAGGAGATAAGGCTAACCTTGGCCAGTTGAGCCTTCATTGACTAAGTGGTCATATAAGGAAGCACCTGCACTAGCATGGTTGCCCCCTGTCTTATGGTCCACTAAGCAATCCCTCACCCTAAGGGTATGAGAGGGTCTCCACCATGGGGAATCACTACCTGTGGTGTGCTTAGGTAAAGTACAAGGCTGGTGAGGTGTCTGAGTAGGGAAGTGAGGCCCTAGGAATGTTGGCCTCAGCTTCCTCAGATCACTGGTCACCATGTATGCCTGTCTTTCCATGACTGAGTTGCACTTTGCTCTAAGGGTCAACCTTTGGCTGCCTACAGCTGGGGGTTGGGTCCCTTTGGATGGACTACTGGAGGGACATGGCAGGTTTGGAACCTTCTGGTCCCAGGTTTGCCCTTGCCTACCAGAGTCCTTCTGGGGAGGTCCCTACATAAAGGTATGGGGGATCCCTCAGTGTGTAGAGGAATTTTCACCTGGCTAGGGCTACTAGACTGGGTGCCCCTAATCTGCTGATGGGGGCTTCCTCTGGACAGGGGGCCCTGGGGGGTCCACTGACCTCCCTGACCTCTGCAGCCCTGGGCTGACTGAGGCAGGGTAGAGAGGGGCAGGTTACCTGCTCCAGACGGGGTACCACCTTGGAAGGGTCCTCTGCCATCAGGGGTGTGGCCAGGCCAGGCCTGACTACCTCTGTGGCAGTTCCTTCACTAGGGGTAGGGTCAGTTCCCTGAGGAGGCTGACCCTTACCTACTGTCTGGGGGAAGAAGACTTTTCTTCAACCCTTGTGCTCTCTTTTGGGGGAGAGTGGGCCATTCTTTCAGGCTCCATCTCTCCAAATTCTTGGGCTGGGGCTGTGGCCATCACAGCCCCACTAACTGCTTACAGGGACGCCCAACATCCTAAGATGGGTTTGGTGTTCCACTTCAGCCCAGGCTGAAATTTCCAGATCATTGCCCATCAGGCAATCTACAGGTAGGGTTGGGGACACTGCCACTCTTTTTGGGCCTGTGACCCCCTCCCAGCTGAGATTGACTATGGCCATGGGGTGATCTGTTCTGACACCATCAATGTTGGTCACCTGGTATTTAAACTCAGGTAAAAGCTGGTGAGGGGGGACTAGTTTCCCTGCCACCATGGTGACACTAGCCCCTGTGTCCCTAAATGCCACAGCTTTCTGACCATTAATTATTGGCTCCAATCTGTACCTGCCCAATGCTATGGGACCCATGGTAAAGGTGGCAAATCCTATACCACCATCAGAGTCAGAGGAGTCTGTTGAGGGGTCCCTGTCTAAACTAGGGCCCACCTCTGTTCCTCTTGCAAAAGCACCTAACTTTTTGGGTGCACTACTCCCAACTGGAGGATTACTACTGGTAGTACCAGGAGGGGTGGTAGTAGTTGTGGGAGGAACATTTTCTTTATTGCCAATCCTGGGGCAACTGGGATCAGTTTTCCAGTGCCCAGGCTTTTTACAGACATGGCAATAGGGTTTCTTTTCAGGAGAGGAAGGAGTTTGGGACCCACCCCCAGAAGAGGAATTTTGGGGCCCTGTAGGGGACTTATCCTTAGATTTATCCCCACCTTTCTCTTGGGACTTAGTAGAATCTTTCTTCTGGTCACCACCCTGATTTCTAGTTTTTACTCTGGTTCTGACCCACTTGTCTGCCTTCTTTCCCAATTCTTGGGGAGAGGTCAGATCAGAGTCCACCAGATACTGGTGCAAAAGCTGGTTTTGACAATTATTAAGGATCTGCTCCCTCATAATCAAATTGTACAATCCTAAAAAGTCCTGCACTTTGTTGCCATGTATCCAACCTTCCAGAGCCTTTGTAGCACAATCTACAAAATCAACCCAGTCTTGAGTCTGAGCTTTTTGGGTGTCTCTGAACTTCAACCTATACTGTTCAGTGGTTAGGCCAAACCCATCTATCAGAGCACTCTTCAAGACTGTGTAATTGTCAGCATCCTCTTCTCTTACAGTGAGGAGCTTGTCTCTACCTTTGTCTGCAAAGGAGAGCCACAAGATTGCTGCCCACTGCCTCTGGGGGACCTTCTGAACTTTACAGGCCCTCTCCAGTGCAGTTATCCATTTGTGGATGTCATCCCCACTCTGGTAGGGAGGGACAATCTTGTTTAGGTTTCTATGGTCATAAGACCTGTCCCTATCTCTAGGGATATTGCTGCCACCATGGGACTCTAGTCCCAACTTTCTTCTCTCCCTGAGGAGATCTAGGGATTCCCTATCTAAAGCCAGTTGCTTTTTTCTGATTTCCAGCTGAGTTTCCTCATACCGGACCAGCCTGGCTCTCCTCTCATGAGAGGATTCCCTCCTGTGAGAGGAGACAGAGCTCCCTATAGAGGTGCCAGAGTGGTTAGACTCCTGAGAAGGAGATCTAGACTTCCTGGGCACACTCTTAATCCTTCCTGGGGGGACAAAGAGGGCATCATTTTGATCATCCTCATCATCATCCACAGGAGGGATTGGGTTTTCCAGGTCAGGGTCATTGTCACCCTCCTGGCCAGTTTCAGAGGGGGGCTGGGGGTATTGGTACCCCTGGCCTCCTCCTCTTCTTCTGCCCCACCCTCAGCTCCTACCCCTTCAGTCCCTACAGGCTTACTAAGGTCATAAGCCACCAACAACTCCTTGAGGTGTTGGGTGGTGGGGCTTTGGCCTGTCCTTATTTTTCTCAAGTTGCATAAAGCTCTCAATTCCAAGAATGGGAGTGTATCATACTTGGAGGGTGGAAGCTCAATGGCTTCCTGCAAGGATTCTTTGGATCCTCCCCTTAAAGACATTCTAGTGTTGTGCAGTGTTGTACTACCTACACTAGTTTGTGGCCTACTGATCCTAGCTTGAGCTGTGGAAAGGGTGTGCTATCCCTTGGCACCCAGCTCTAAGTTCAGTAGAACTTATTGATACTAAGCTTGACTTTATATGTACCTTGAGTACCTATAATGGTTTTCAGTTAGTAATTCAAATAGAGATTTTCTGGTAAAACAATGGCAAGCTGGAATCCCACACGCTGCCCACCAATGTGAGAAGTTGGCCTGGTATATGCTGTTCACTAATTAAAGTGGACACCTTGCACCAGGGCAAATCGACTCTTATGGTAGATAGGTTTAAGACAACCTTTTAAAGAAAGCTATCCTAGTGGTAGCTGTGGAGAGCAGCCTTCAGGCTAAGTCTCGGAGGAATGTAAAGCAGCTTGTTTTACCATATAATCTCTTGAATCACCAAATGAAAAGACACCACACAGGTATATATATCAAATATATATGTATTTATTTCTAAATAACTCTCTACTAATCTCTTTATGAGATTAGAAGACAAACATATGCACAAATCAACGTTTCACAATAAGTTAAGCACAAAATATGGCTGGGGCCCTAGGGGCGTACCAGACCATATACTAAGTAAGAGACTTAGGGACAACGACTTGCAGGGAGACAAGGCCTAGGGCCTTCAGAAGTGCTGGGGCCTCACAAAACCACCCAAGGCAGGTAAGTAAAGGACCCACGGGGGACGCGTGCAGTGTGGATACACAGGCGCGGATCGCCGTTGACTTCAATGGGGCAAGTCGCGGTTGGAAATAAAGAGTTTTAGGATACTTCGGGAGAACCTACAAGCAAGTCACTTACAGGGTAAGTAGTTCTAGGGCCCACACCCACAGGAGCACCGTAGTGCTGGAGTTACCTCACCCAGGGAAGCCGGGTGCACAGGTGTCCTTTGGTGTCGGGTCGCGGCGTCGTTTTCAATGGCGAACAAAGAAGACTTGCTGCTTGCGGGAGCTGAAGAAGTGTCCGGTGGAATCCAAGCCTGGATTCTGAAGAAGGATGACCTGAAAGCAGAGGGGACAGTGTTCAAAGTCACTTGGCAGTGACCCGGGGCAAGGAAGATGGATGCCCACCGTCGTCGGTTGATTCAGGTCGGTTGCGGGTGCCTTGACTCTTCAGCCACGTGGTCCAGGAGGTGTCGACGATGACCAGGAGCTGGATTCGGTGGGTCTCTCGACGTCTGCAGCTGACTGCGGTGTCGGCAACTCGATTGGAGCCAACAAGCCTTGGCAGCAGCAAGTCTCGGGGAGATGAAGAAAAGTCGATGGCGCAGACCAGCAAGGTCTGAGGGACTCACCCAGCGAGGGTAAGTCAGGGCAGGCCTGGAGCAACCAGGGGAGCCCTTTGGTTTCTTTAAGAAGTCTTCTGGGGACCCACAAGCCAGCGGGCAAGGGATCGCGAAGACACCTCGGGCGGAATCACTCAACAGGGGCCCACGGTCACTCGGGATGGTGTAGGCCTCTGATCTTCGGAGGGATTCCTGCTGGAGGTCGGGACCACACGTGGTCCAAAGCACAAGTTCGTAGAACGTTGTGAAGGAGTTGCACTCGACAATAGTGCACGGTACCCAGGGGTCGCGGTTCCTCGTTACTCGTGGGGTCCACTTGCCTCAGCTTCGCTGGGGACTCACGATGGCCTGGGAGAGGTCAGGAAATCCACTTCTTGGGCTGCAGGGACTTCGGACTCCGGCGGGAGCGGCGTAGTTTGCGACCGTCGTTGTCGTTTTTGGTGCCTGCCAAGCAGGGGAGTCACTCCTTGACTCCAAGGGAGATTCTTCTGTCTTCCAAAGGTAGTGGAACGTCGAAGGGCCAGGATTCTTCTGTAGAGCGTCGTCCAGGGGTTATCTGCTTTGCAATGGCAAGGTTCCCCCTCTTATACTAAAAAGAGGGGATGGACTAGCTCTATGACCCCACCTATGGGAGGGTCAAGGGAGGGGTGGCTACACCCACTTCCCTTTGTCCAGTTTCGCGCCAGAGCAGGGGCAGGTAGCCCCTGAGCTGGTTTGAACTGGCATATGCACAGAGGAGCCTTTTGCTCCCCCAGTGCAGGACTTCAAAGCACTCTAAGAGTGCACCCACCCAGCCCCAATACACATTATCCTGTCTGGGGAGGTGGTCACACCTCCCTGCAACAGGAAACCTATTGTCCAGGCCTCCCCTGCCGGAGTTTCGTCCAGCAGCAGGAGGCCAGACTTGTGTCTGTGGCAGCAGCATCCATTTTGTGATGCCAGGGCTTCAGAAAGAAGTTACCGGGTAAGCCAGAGTTAACATGTCTTTCCCTCTAGAAGGGTGGAATGCTACCCCCGCCGCCAGGATTGGCGGGGGGTAGTATTCCAAGATGTTTGACACCAAACACGACATGTTTAGGTGCAGCCATTCCAAAGTTAGCATTTTACCGCGAGGATATAATGCGCTTAAGAGTATATGGTCAGGCTGCACTACAAACAGCATCAGAGATGGTCTCCGAACGCTGCAGAGGGGCCCTGCTCATGCAGGGGCACCCTCTCACATAGGAACCATGCACTCTGCCTTTAGGATTGATAAGGCCTGCCTTAGGAGTGACTTATAGGTTTATATGTGTGTATGTATTTAGTGATATAGGTAACCTATATCACAGTAAGGTGCATGCACCACCCTACCCAGGCTGCAGTAGCAGACCTGTGGTGTCAGTTTGGATGGCCTTCCAGGGGTGGCATAATACATGCTGCAGCCCCTGGTAGGCCTCTGAGTACCTATGCCCTTGGTACATAGTATACCATATACTAGGGACTTATAAGGGCACTCCAGATTCCAATCAGAGATGTGCCTAAGGCACATGGAAACCTTTTACAGAGAAAGCAGATAGACTGGGGCCCTGAATAGCAGGATCCCAGTCCAACTAAGTCATAAACCAGCAAAACACCATAAAAAAAGTGGGGGCAACCATATAGTCAGATTCCACCTTCCTACACCAAACATTAAAGGGCTAGAATATTTAGAAACAATAGCTAAATCCCTACTTTAAAACAGTAATACATAAACATAGAAAAATTTGTAATTATAAACTGAGTTCTTAACTAAACATTTCCTTTTCAAACAAACTGTCTGTATATGATGA
>CAWUFW010032728.1:0-13413 GCA_963921515.1 Calotriton arnoldi | reverse complement strand
CCATGGTATACACACGGGTAATGCTCCAAAAGTAGAATGCGTAGTGTGCCATGGTATACACAGTGGTAATGCTCCTGGAAGTGGAAGCGTAGTGTGCCATGGTATACACACCGTAATGCTCCGGAAGTGGAAGCCGGAGTGTGCCATGGTATACACACGGTAATGCTCCGGAAGTGGAAGCGTCGGTGTCCATGGTATACACACCGGTAATGCTCCGGCAGTGGAAGCTGTAGTGTGCCATGGTATACACACTGGTAATATCCGAAGTGGACGTAGTGTGCCATTGTATACACACCGGTAAGGCTCGAATTGAATGCATAGTGTACATGGTATACACAACCGAAATGCTCCAAAAGTAGAAGCGTGACTGTGCCATGGTATACATACCGTGCTACGCTCCAGAAGTGGAAGCATAGTGTGCCATGGTATACACACTCGGCAATACTCCGGAGTAAAAGCCTAGTGTACCATGGTATACACCGGTAATGCTCGAATTGGCAGCATAGTGTCCATGGTATACACACCGTTAAAGCTCCGGAGTGGAAACGTAGTGTGCCATGGTATACACACCGGTAATGCTCCGGACGCGTGGAAGCATAATGTGCCATGGTATACACACGGGTAGTGCTCTGGAAGTAAAATGCCTAGTGTGCCATGGTATACACACCGGTAATGCTCCGGAAGTGGAAGCGTGGTGTGCCATGGTATACACACCGGTAATGCTCTCGGAAGTGGAAGCGCCGTGTCCATGGTATACACACGGGTAATGCTCCGGAAGTAAATGCATAGTGTGCCATGGTATACACACTGGTAATGCTCCGGAAGTGGAGCCGTAGTGTCCATGGTATACACACCGGTAATGCTCCAGAAGATGAAGCGTGAGTGTGCCATGGTATACACCGGTAATACTCAGGAAGTAAAAGCCTATTGTACCATGGTATACACCGGTAATGCTCCAGAAATTGGAAGCATATTTATTTATTTTTATTTTAAAAGTTTTATATAGCGCTAGCTAGACCCAGAGGTATCAGAGCGCTCTTACATGTGTAAGATAATATAAAGCAAACATGGCCTAGGAGTAGATAAAAATAATGAAACAACATGTGAAATATACAAAGCAAAAAGATTCAGGTGCAAGAGCTATACACTTCGAGTAATTAGGTAGATGAGGTTCAGGAGATGGATAAATATTACTTGACTGATATAACATGGTGATTGGGGATCGAGTGCAGGTCGTAGGTTAGGGCCCCCAATAATAATTGAGGAAGTGGGTTTTGAGGTCTTTTAAAGCTGAAATAGGAGGGGTTACAGCGCAGGTTTTTGGGAGGGCATTCCAGATGATAGGGGCATTACCAGAGAAGGAGCGAGGATTGTGTGGATTTCTTTATATGAAGGGGTGGGATTAGGAGGAGGGTGTTGGTGCTTATCAGAGGACGTGTGGTGCCCGCAATGAGGAGTTTCTTGGAGAGCGCACTGCGGAGTGTTTTGGTGGAGGACTTTGTGAGTAATGCAGGCCGCTTTGTAGGCAGATCTGCCTTCAATAGGTAGCCATTTAAGAGATTTGAGAGCCGGGATATATGATCGGAAGCGCTTGGAGTCTGTGATGAGCCTGGCTGCAAGGTTGGAGCACAGCTTTTATTGGAGCAAGGTGGACCTTGGGGATTCGTTGAGGATGGCGTTACCATAATCAATACGTGAAAGAGCAAGTGACTGGACTACAAGTTTAAAGTCATCAGTAGGTATAAAGGGTTTGATTTTCTTGAGGTGATGGAGAGTAAAGAGGGCTCCTTTAGCAGAGTTTTTGATGTGGACGTTAAGGGTTAAGGTGTTGTCAATAGAAATACCAAGAGATTTGACGGAGTTGGACAGGGTGAGTGAGCAGTTGAGTGCGTTAAGGTCAGAGATCCAGGATTGAACGGGAGAGGGCTATTTTTGGGAGAAGAGAATTATTTCGGTTTTATTAGGGTTAAGTTTGAGATGATTGGAATGGAACCAGGGTTTGAATCTTGGTGAGCGTGTTGTTCAGGTGTAAGATGTCAGCATGAGTTTTTAATTTTGTAATAGATTTGGGTGTCATCGGCGTAGAGGTGGTGAGTTGATGCCTGCTTGTTTAAGAATGTGGGTGAGGGGTTCCATAAAGAGGTTAAAGAGGGAGGCAGAGAGAATAGATCCTTGGGGGACTCCAAGTGAGACAGGAGTGGGGTTAGAAAGACAGTTTTGAATTTTTATTTGCTGTGTTCGGTGTTGCAGGTAGGAGACTGAACCATTTGTGGGCAGTAAGGGTGGGCGGCAAATTCCGTTCCGCTCGCGGAACTTGCGAAATTTCGGCATTTCCGCGTTCCGCGCGGAACGGATTCGGGGCATGGAAGCACTTCCAGATATAAATAAAGCAGGTTCCTGAGTTGAAGTTCAAATTCTGTAGCGCATTAATCAGCACAAAAATTTGAGAACAAGGTCGAGGCTAAGCAGGAGTGCTTTCTGCCCAGATCTACCGTCAAACTTTAGCTGTAATCCCTGATGGAGGTCTTTGCATCCTTGATTTTCTCGAGCGCAATCCCCGTGTAGGTCCAGTGACCAGGAGGTTCTTTCTCCTCATCTGCTGCTCATATCGTGCTCTGACCCTTTATAAACAAGAGGCATGTGAACTCGCATGGAAGCCCCGCCCGTTTGGCCCCGCCCACATACACTGGCGGTATGCAACGTCTTCCCGCCCTTTCCCCACTTTGATGGACAAGCTTACTCAAAGACCCCGGCGCCGTGGTAGCAGTTACAGACACACAAGGTCACTGGAGACAATTCTGCTGGGCCTTTACGCAGCTGTAGTGTAGGAAAGGCACTATACATTTACCCAACGAGGTGCACTTACTGATTAGCCAGTAGAAAGTACTCCCGTTGAGTTGAGGTATTGCACAAAACGGTGGCATCTTCGTGGATAAATATGCAGGGCAGGATTCATTCTGGCACGATGCTCCTGTCACAAAAATTAAACCTCAACAGGAAGCACTTACAGATATAAATAAAGCAGGTGCCCGAGTTGAAGCTCAAATTCTGTAACGCATTAATCAGCACAAAAAATTCGTCAGCAAGGTCGAGGCTAAGCAGGAGTGCTTTCTGCCCAGATCTACCGTCAAACATTAGCTGTAATCCTTGATGGAGAGTCTTTGCATCCTTGATTTTCTCGAGCGCAATCCCCGTGTAGGTCCAGTGACCAGGAGGTTCTTTCACCTCATCTGCTGCTCATATCGTGCTCTGACCCTTTATAAACAAGAGGCATGTGAACTCGCATGGAAGCCCCGCCCGTTTTGCCCCGCATACACTAGTGGTATGCAACGTCTTCTCCGCCCTTTCCCCACTATGATGGACAGCTTAATCAAAGGACCCCGGCGCTTTCAGGCGCGGTGGCAAAGTTACAGACACACAGGTCACTGGGGTCAATTCTTCTGGACCTTTACGCAGCTGTAGTGTAGGAAAGGCACTATACATTTACCCAACGAGGTAGCACTTACTGATTAGCCAGTAGAAAGTACTCCAGTTGAGTAGAGGTATTGCACAAAACGGAGGCATCTTCTTGGATAAATATGCAGGGCAGGTGTGCAGAATTCGTGAGCGTTGTTAAGCAGATGTGCCTTCTCTCCATTTCCAACGTGAAAAGTTAGCTGTAATCCTTGATGGAGGTCTTTGCATCCTTGATTTTCTCGAGCGCAATCCTCGTGTAGAATTCGTGAGCGTTGTTAAGCAGATGTGCCTTCTCTCCATTTCCAACGTGAAAAAGTTAGCTGTAATCCTTGATGGAGGTCTTTGCATCCTTGATTTTCTCGAGCGCAATCCCCGTGTAGGTCCAGTGGCCAGGAGGTCCTTTCTCCTCATCTGCTGCTCAGATCGTGCTCTGACCCTTTATAAACAACATGCATGTGAACTCGCATGGAAGCCCCGTCCGTTTTGCCCCGCATACACTAGTGGTATGCAACGTCTTCCCGCCCTTTCCCCACTATGATGGACAGCTTACTCAAAGGAGCCCGGCGCCTTTCCGGCGCGGTGGCAAAGTTACAGACACACAAGGTCACTGGAGACAATTCTGCTGGGCCTTTACGCAGCTGTAGTGTAGGAAAGGCACTATACATTTACCCAACGAGGTAGCACTTACTGATTAGCCAGTAGAAAGTAGTCCAGTTGAGTAGAGGTATTGCACAAACGGTGGCATCTTCGTGGATAAATATGCAGGGCAGGATTCATTCTAGGACGTCTACAGTCTGCCCCTGAGAGTGACCCTGCATAGATTACAAGTTGTAATCTATGCAGGGTCACTCTCAAGGCAGAGCAAGCATCGTCCCAGAATGAACAACACAGGCGCAGCAAAATCTCCGCGAGCACGCGAAATTCCGCGTGCTCGCAGAGATTTCTTGCCGTTTCGCGGAATTTTGCGGAACGCAGCTCCGCAAATTCCGCCCACCCCTAGTCGGCAGTACCATTGAGGCCGAAACGGGTCCTAAGCACATTGAGTAGGGCTGAGTGATTGACTGTATCGAACGCTGCAGAGAGATCAAGGAGGATAAGAAGGCAAGTCTCGCCATTATCAAGTGAGTGGTGGATGTCATCGACGACATTGAGCATTGCCGTTTCGGTGCAGCAGCCTTTCCTGAAGCCTGATTGAAAGGGGTCGAGTAGTTTGAAGTTTTCGATGTGTTTGTCAAGTTGAAGTAGGACACATTTTTCAAGGACCTTAGAGAGAAGGGGAGGTTAGTGATGGGGCGGATATTGTTTAGGTCATTGGGGTCAGCATTGGGGTTCTTGATTATGGGTGAGATTTGCCCAAGTTGAAGGGAAGTGGGGACACAGCCAGTGGAGAGAGAGGTGTTGATGATTGTGGTCCAATATGGGGTAATGATGTGCTTAAGGGCAGGGACAAGGTTAGAGGGTAAGGGTCGTTTGTGTGGGAGGAAGGTTTAAGATTACCAATTATTTTAAGGACTTCTCGCTCAGTCACGGGGAGGAAGTTGAGCAAGGAGGCATTATTCTTTAATTGTGAGTTATGGGAGTTAGTTTCCGGAGATGTGGTAGGGGATAGGTGTGAGGAGTGGTTAGGGGGTGATGAAGTAGGTAGGTGAGGAGAGTCACAGGAGAGAGGTAGAGTAGTGGGCGGAAGAGAGAAGGGGTCTACAGGTGGAGGGGATGTGGAGTAGGAATTAGAGGTGAGAGCGGGTTTACATAGTGAGTTGGAGGGGGCTGTGTGGAAAGGAAGGATTGATCAATTTTGGCTATTTTTTCCGAGAAGAAGTGGGAAATTTCTTCACATCTGGCGGAGGAGGCGATCAGATTTGGAGGTGCTGGGGAAGTTTGGTTTCGAATGATTTTGAAAAGTTCCCTAGGTCTGTTTTTGGCACGATCAAGTTGAGTGCGGAAGAAGGATGCCTTTTCCTTGAAGATGTGCTTTTTGTACGTGGATCTAGCACGTCTGAGGAGTGCAAGATGGGAGGGAGAGGGATGGTGTCTCCAGGTTCTTTCCGCCAGTCTGAGTGACCGTCTTTCGTTGTTAAGCTCGGTATTAAACCACGAGTTGGAGGGTGTTTCTTTGGTTTTTGAGTTTAGGTGAGGCCAGTTGGTCAAGGATATCGGTGACAGTGTTGTTAAAGTGTTCAGTGAGCTCATTAGCATTTTGTGAGGGGGAATGAGAAGAAGTTGAGCTTGGAGTTTAGACTCAAGAACACCAGGGGATACTTTTAAGATTTCTGGTCAGTTTCTTAGGTTTGTTGATTTTGGAGGTGGGGAGATTTGCAGTGGTAGCAATGGTGAACAGTATAAGATGATGGTCAGACCAGTCAATGGGGACGATATTGGTCACCGAGGCCAGATCTTCGTTGGAAATAATGGCGTCAAGGATGGCTCCTTTGGTGTGTGTAGGGGACAGGCATAGTTGTTTGAGTTCATTGATCTCAAGTAGATTAGTGAGGAGGGAGATAGTGGGATCATCGTTATCGTTCCAATGGAGGTTAAGATCCCCAAGAAAGAGATTTTTGAGTTGGATAAAGAGGATTGTGTCAGGAGCTCAGATAAGTCCTCGATGAAGGGCTGGGGGGGTCCAGGGGGGCGGTAAATGTTGTGTAGATGGATTGGTGGGGAATTTTGAGTTGACAGTTCCGCTTCCAGGTATTCGCAGGAGGAGTAGCCAGAATTATTGACAAGGGAAAGTTGAAGTTCATTTTTAAAGATAATGGCTAGACCACCCGAATTCTGTCATGTCTATCTCTTCTAAGGATGGAGTATCCTGGGGGAGAGTAGGTCAAGTATGCTCGTTGAGTGGGCATTGAGCCAGGTTTCTGTGAGGAATGCAATGTCAATGGATTCACTCAGGATAGTTTCCGAAATTTCCGTGGCATGTTGGAATGCGGAGCGACAGTTCACCAGCATACATGAAAGTAGTGTGGGGTTGCATATGGTGGGTGGGCAAGAGTGGATCAACGTGAGTTGGGGCGGTGGTCTGGGGGAAGCGGGGAGGTGGGGATTCTATTAGTCCCTAGGATAACAGGGATGTGGGAGTAGGGGAGTGGAGGATTGGTGGTTGGTAACCTAGGAAGGTAAGAGTTGCATAGGTCGGAGAGGTCGGACGGGGAGAGATGGTTCGAGGTGCGGTGAGGTCTATGTATATGGCAGCGGAGAGGAGTCGATCTCCAATGATTATGTTTGGTGTTAGGGAATTTTGGGGGGGTGGGTGGAGATTTTATGGTGATGGAGGGTTCTGGAGCTGAGGAAGATAAAATCTTTCCTGAATTGAGAAAATTCAGTAATCAAGTTAGATAGGTCAAGTTCAATGTTGTGTAGGCTCTGGGCGATTTGGGAGAAGGGAGGTTCTGAGGGTGCGTGTGCGGGGGTAGGTGAGTTGCGGAGGGTGGGCTGATGTGTGAGGGGGATAGGGTAGTGGGTGTGGAGTGAGGAGTGACAGGTACTGAAGGGGTGTGGGCGGGGGATAGTGAATGGTCAGGGGTAGGGAATGGTCTGGGATAGTTGCGGAGGGTGGACTGTTGTGTGAGGGGGAGGTAAGGTAGTGGGTGTGGAGTGAGGGGTGTGGGGGCTGTTAGGTGTGGGGGGTTGGGCTAGGGTGGACAGGAGGTTAAGAGCTTCAGGAGATGTGGTCAGAGAGGATATAAAGGCGTAGAGCAAGTGGAGAGCGGATAAATTGGGGTGGGGCGGTTGTGAGATTATCGGGGTTGGGATGAAGGATTAGGGGGTGGAGTTAGGGGGCCTGAGGGGGCAGGATAGGGGGATGGGGAGGAGAGGTGGGAGTTCGGGGTGGGAAAGAGGAGGGGGTTAGGAGTAATGTTAGGGGATTGAAGGGAAAGGGAAAGAGGAGGGGGTTAGGAGTAATGTTAGGGGATTGAAGGGAAAAGGACGGTGGCAGTACGTGAGTGTATGGGAGGGGGAGAGAGGTAGGGGGGACAGGAGGAGGGGGTCATGGGAGGGAATGATAAGTAGATGGCAGGGATTGGGGGCTACCGATATTAGTGGAGGGGTCCGAGGAGTGTGAGTTCATGAGGTTAGGCGGAGAGAGGGAGATTAGAGGGGGATGAGATATAGGTAACGGAGGTTGGGGCAGGGATTGGGGGCTACCGATATTAGTGGAGGGGTCCGAGGAGTGTGAGTTCATGAAGTTAGGCAGAGAGAGGAGATTAGAGGGGATGAGATATAGGTAACGGAGGTTGGGGGATGTCGTTTGCTGTAGAGAGGTCCAAGGAGGGTGATGGTGATGTCAATGACTGGAGGCTGGTGTTAGCTGGATGGTTGAGAGTGGCGGTGGAGGAAGGGGGAGGGAGAGGTTGGAGGGGTGTTATTCGGTAGGGTAGAAGGAGTGCTGAGGCGCAGAGTGGTCAAGGAGGAGAGACATAATGCTGAAGTGGTGTTCGAAGATGGAAAGGTGGGATACCGTGGCTTGTATGAGGATGTTACCTGTTTTGAAGATGGAGATATCAATATCCCCATGAAAGGCTGGGGAGGGAGCAGTGGATATTTTGAATCCATATGGGATTTTAGTTGATTTGGAGATTGGGAGGTGTTGTAGGAAGATGCTTTTCCATTTGGAGGGACGTTTGGAGTAAAAGATGTAGTTGGTTATAATGGGGGAGGTGAGGCTGAGGTAGTTATCAATAATGAGTGTTTCAGGGTTACGGATGAGGAGATTATGCTTGACATTTTTCTTCGCATGTTTGGAGAGGTTAGGGGGTAGAGAATGGTCCATGAGTTGGGGCCATGTTTGGAGAGAGTAGGGTCATGGGGGTGGTGGTCAATGCTGTGAGGGGGCATGTTGGGTGAACGTGAGAGGTAGAGAGAGTGAAGGGAGTGGAGAGAGGGAGGTTAGGGAAAAGGGGTTAGAGCAAGAGAGGAGGTTTGGGAGCCAAGGGGGCACTGGGAGAGTGGGGGTAGAAATATAAGGGCTAGAGGGAGGACAGTCCTGTGGACTTCTGAGGGAGGGGAGGGTAAACAATCAAAAAGGCCAAGAAAAGAGAGGGGAGGGTAGTTCGGAGGATAGGGGAGGGAGGGACATTAATAGGGGAAAGGGAAGGGGAGAGGTGGGGTGCGGTTGAAGAGAGTGAAGGACGACAGTGTGAGAAGTGTAGGAGCAATTCACAGGCAGTAATGGGAGTAGAACAGAAGCATATACGTGAATAAGAGTGCCGGAGGGATTAAATATGATGCAGTAGTATTTGTTAAGACAGAAATAGGGTAGACAAAACGAGGAATTATAATCGGCAAAGTGGAGCCGATCAGATAGATAAGACAATTATATCGGCGACATGGAGCAAATCAAATAGATAAACAATCGGCAAAAAGGAGCAGATCAGTATACCAGCAGCAAAGCTTGCGATGAAATAGATAAATAGTTAAACACTCGGAAATAAGAGTAGATCACTAGAAAACAAAATAGAAAATCAAAATAGAAGATCAAATAGATAAACAATCGGCAAAGAGGAGCAGATCAGTATACCAGCAGCTAAGCTTACGAAAAAATAGATAAACACTCGGGAAATAAGAGTAGGTCCATAGAAACAACAACAATGCTTACGAGGGCGAGGCATGCCTAAATTAGAGAGGGAATACCGGAAGAGAGAGTAATACAGGAGCAAAAATATAGAAAGAGTTAGAGGAATATATGGATATATCAATGAACAAGGAAAATAATAAGCGGTAAAAAAAGTTAGAGTAAGAAAATAGAGTCAACAATCAATAGAAACAAGTTTGAAAGGGGAATACCGGAAGAGAGAATAATACAAAAGCATAAGTATAGAATGAGTTAGAGAGACAAAAGGATCAAAAGTTGAAGCATAGTGTCCATGGTATACACACCGGTAATGCTCCAGGACTGGAAGAGTAGTGTGCCATGGTAAACACACCGGTAATGCTCCGGAAGTGAGGCATTTTTAGTAATCGGAAGTGGAAGCATAGTGTGCTATGGTAAACACACCGGTAATGCTCCAAAAGTAGAAGCGTAGTGTGCCATGGTATACACACGGGTAACGCTCCGGAAGTGGAAGCGTAGTGTGCTATGGTATACACACGGGTAATGCTCCAGAAGTAAAAGCCTAGTGTGCCATGGTATACACAGTGGTAATGCTCCGGAAGTGGAAGCGTAGTGTCCATGGTATACACACCGGTAATGCTCCGGAAGTGGAAGCGTAGTGTGCCATGGTATACACACCGGTAATGCTCCGGAAGTGGAAGCGTTGTGTCGATGGTATAAACATGGGTAATGCTCCGGCAGTAAAAGCCTGGTGTGCCATGGTATACGCACCGTTTATGCTCCGGAAGTGGAAGCGTAGTGTGCCATGGTATACACACCGGTAATGCTCCGGAATTGAAAGCATAGTGTCCATGGTATACCACCGGTAATGCTCCAAAGTAGAAGCGTAGTGTGCCATGGTATACACACCGGTTATGCTCCAGAAGTGGAAGCATAGTGTGCCATGGTATACACACCGGTAATACTCCGGAAGTAAAAATCTAGTGTACCATGGTATACACCTGGTAATGCTCCGGAATTGGAAGCATAGTGTCCATGGTATACACACCGTTAATGCTCCGGAAGTGGAAGCGTAGTGTGCCATGGTATACACACCGGTAATGCTCCGGACGTGGAAGCATAATGTGCCATGGTATAGACATGTGTAATGCTCTGGAAGTAAATGCCTGAGTGGGCCATGGTATACACACCGGTAATGCTCTGGAAGTGAAAGTGTAGTGTGCCATGGTATACACACCGGTAAGGCTCTGGAAGTAGGAAGCGTAGTGTGCCATGGTATACACACTGGTAATGCTCAGGAAGTTAAAGCCTAGTGTACCATGGTATACACACCGGTAATGCTCCGGAATTGGAAGCATAGTGTACCATGGTATACACACCGGTAATGCTCCGGAACTGGAAGCGTAGTGTGCCATGGTAAACACACCGATAATGCTCCAGAAGTAGAAGCGTAGTGTGCTATGGTATACACACCAGTAATGCTCCAGAAGTGAAGCGTAGTGTGCCATGGTAAACACACGGTAATACTCTGGAAGTGAAAGCCTAGTGTACCATGGTATACACCGGTAATGCTCCAAGAATAGGAAGCATAGTGTGCCATGGTAAACACACCGGTAATACTCCGGAAGTAAAAGCCTAGTGTGCCATGGTATAAACCGGTAATGCTCCGGAAGTGGAAGCATAGTGTGCCATGGTAAACACACCGGTAATGCTCCAAAAGTTGAAGCGTAGTGTGCCATGGTATACATACCGGTAATGCTCCAGAAGTAGAAGCCGTAGTCTGCCATAGTATACACACCGGTAGTACTCCGGAATTAAAAGTCTAGTGTACCAAGGTATACCACTGGTAATGCTCCGGAATTGGAAGCATAGTGTGCCATGGTATACACACCGGTAATGCTCTCGGAAGTGGAAGCGTAGTATGCCATGGTATACACACCGGTAATGCTCCGGAACTGGAAGCGTAGTGTGCCATGGTAAACACACCAGTAATGCTCTGGAAGTGGAGCATTTCCAGTAATCGGAAGTGGAAGCGTAGTGTGCTATGGTATGCACACCGTTAATGCTTCAGAAGCACAGTGTGCCATGAGTAAACACACCGATAATGCTCCAAAAATGGAAATGTAGTGTGCCATGATAAACACAATGGTAATGCTCCAAAAATGGAAATGTAGTGTGCCATGGTAAACACACCGGTAATGTTTACCGGAAGTGGAAGCGTAGTGTACCATGGTATACACACCGGTAATGCTCCGGAAGTGGAAGCCTAGTGTGCCATGGTATACACACGGGTAATGCTCCGGAAGTGGAAGCGTAGTGTGCCATGGTATACACACGGAAATGCTCCAAAAGTAGAAGCGTAGTGTGCCATGGTATACACACGGGTAATGTCTCCGGAAGTGGAAGTGTAGTGTGCCATGGTATACACACCGAGTAATGCTCCGGAAGTGGAAGCGTCGTGTCCATGAGCATACACACGGGTAATGCTCCGGAAGTAAATGCATAGTGTGCCATGGTATACACACCGGTGATGCTCCGAAAGTAGAAGCGTAGTGTCCATGGTATACACACCGAGTAATGCTCCGGAAGTGAAGCGTAGTGTGCCATGTTATACACACCGTGTAATACTCAGGAAGTAAAAGCCTATTGTACCATGGTATACACCGGTAATGCTCTGAAATTGGAAGCATAGTGTCCATGGTGTACACACCTTTAATGCTCCAGGACTGGAAGAGTAGTGTGCCATGGTAAACACACCGGAAATGCTCCGAAAGTGAGGTATTTGTAGTAATCGAAGTGGAGCGTAGTGTGCTATGGTAAACACACCGGTAATGCTCCAAAAGTAGAAACGTAGTGTGCCATGGTATACACACGGGTAACGCTCCGGAAGTGGAAGCATAGTGTGCCATGGTATACACACCGGTAATACTCCAGAAGTAAAAGCCTAGTGTACCATGGTATACACCGGTAATGCTCCGGAATTGGAAGCATAGTGTCCATGGTATACACACCGGTAGTGTCTCCGGAACTGGAAGCGTAGTGTGCCATGGTAAACACACCGATAATGCTCCGGAAGTGAGGCATTTTTAGTAATCGGAAGTGGAAGCGTTGTGTGTTATGGTAAACACACCGGTAATGCTCCAAAAGTAGAAGCGTAGTGTGCCATGGTATACACACCGGTAATGCTCCAGAAGTGGAAGCGTAGTGTGCCATGGTAAACACACCGGTAATACTCTGGAAGTAAAATCCTAGTGTACCATGGTATACACCGGTAATGCTCGGAATTGGAAGCATAGTGTCCATGGTATACACACCGGTAATGCTCCGGAAGTGGAAGCGTTGTATGCCATGGTATACATACCAGTAATACTCGGAAGTAAAAGCCTAGTGTACCATAGTATACACCGGTAATGCTCCGGAACTGGAAGCGTAGTGTGCCATGGTAAACACACCAGTAATGCTCCGGAAGTGGAGCATTTTCAGTAATCGGAAGTGGAGGCGTAGTGTGCTATGGTATGCACACTGATAATGCTTTGGAAGCATAGTGTGCCATGGTAAGCACACCAGTAATACTCCGTAAGAAAAAGCCTAGAGTGCCATAAGTGTATACACCGGTAATGCTCCGGGAGGTGGAGCGGTGTGCGCCATGGTAAACACACCAGTAATGCTCCAAAAGAAGAAGCGTAGTGTGCCATGGTATACACACCGGTAATGCTCCGGAACTGGAAGTATAGTGTGCCATGGTATACACACGGATAATGCCTCGGAAGTAAATGCATAGTGTGCCATGGTATACACACTGGTAATACTCCGGAAGTGGAAGCGTAGTGTCCATGGTATACACACCGGTAATGCACCGGAAGTGGAAGCGTAGTGTGCTATGGTATACACACACGTAATACTCAGGAACTAAAGGCCTATTGTACCATGGTATACACCGGTAATGCTCCGAAATTGGAAGCATAGTGTCCATGGTATACACACCGGTAATGCTCCAAGACTGGAAAGAGTAGTGTGCCATGGTAAACACACCTGTAATGCTCCGGAAGTGAGGCATTTATAGTAATCGGAAGTGGAAGCGTAGGTGTTTTGTGGTAAATACACCGGTAATGCTCCAAAAGTAGAAGCGTGGTGTGCCATGGTATCACACGGGTAATGCTCCGGAAGTGGAAGCGTAGTGTGCCATGGTATACACACAGGTAATGCTCCGGAAGTGGAAGCGTCGTGTCCATGGTATACCATGGGTAATTCTCCGGCAGTAAAAGACTAGTGTGCCATGGTATACACACTGGTAATACTCCAGAAGTGGAAGCGTAGTGTGCCATGGTATACACACCGGTAAGGCTCCGGAATTGAGATGCGTAGTGTACATGGTATACACGCCGGAAATGGTCAACAGTAAGCGT
>CAWUFW010032727.1:0-13418 GCA_963921515.1 Calotriton arnoldi | reverse complement strand
GCCATGATTTCAGTTACATTACTCAACTCCCAGCACGTACCCCCTACACTGCCCGAACACCACTGCACTACCCTAAACCCTGAAACACCACCCCTGCACGACCTCCTACACTGCCGGAACACCACTGCACTGCCCTAAACCCTGAAACACCACCCCCAGCACGACCACCTACACTGCCCGAACACCACTGCACTGCCCTAAATCCTGAAACATCAACCCCAGCAAGACCCCCTACACTGCCTGAACACCACTGCTCTAAACCCTGAAACACCACCCCCTACACTGCACGAACACCACTGCACTGCCCTAAACCCTGAAACACCACCTCCAGCAAAACCCCCTACACTGCCTGAACACCATTGCTCTGCCCTGAATCCTGAAACACTAGCCCCAGCACGACCCCCTACACTGCCCAAACACCACTGCACTGCCCTAAACCCTGAAACACCACCCCAGCACGACCCCCTACACTGCCCGAACACCACTGCACTGCCCTAAACCCTGAAACACCAGCCCCAGCAAGACCCCCTACACTGCCCGAACACCACTGCACTGCCCTAGACTCTGAAACACCAGCCCCAGCAAGACCCCCTACACTGCCCGAACACCACTGCACTGCCCTAAACCCCGAAACACCAGCCCCAGCATGACCCCTACACTGCCCGAACACCACTGCACTGCCCTAAACCCTGAAACACCAGCCCCAGCACGACCACCTACACTGCCCAAACACCACTGCACTGCCCTAAACCCTGAAACACCAGCCCCAGCACAACCCCCTACACTGGCCGAACACCACTGCACTGCCCTAAACCCTGAAACACCACCCCCTGCACGACCGCCCTACACTGCCCGAACACCACTGCACTGCCCTAAACCCTGAAACACCACCCCTCAGCACGACACCCTACACTGCCCGAACACCACTGCACTGCCCTAAACCCTGAAACACCACCCCCAGCATGACCCCCTACACTGCCCGAACACCACTGCACTGCCCTAAACCCTGAAACACCACCCCCTGCACGACCTCCTACACTGCCGGAACACCACTGCACTGCCCTAAACCCTGAAACACCACCCCCAGCACGACCCCCTACACTGCCCGAACACCACTGCACTGCCCTAAATCCTGAAACATCAACCCCAGCAAGACCCCCTACACTGCCTGAACACCACTGCTCTAAACCCTGAAACACCACTCCCTACACTGCACGAACACCACTGCACTGCCCTAAACCCTGAAACACCACCTCCAGCAAAACCCCTACACTGCCTGAACACCATTGCTCTGCCCTGAATCCTGAAACACTAGCCCCAGCACGACCCCCTACACTGCCCAAACACCACTGCACTGCCCTAAACCCTGAAACACCACCCCAGCACGACCCCCTACACTGCCCGAACACCACTGCACTGCCCTAAACCCTGAAACACCAGCCCCAGCAAGACCCCCTACACTGCCCGAACACCACTGCACTGCCCTAGACTCTGAAACACCAGCCCCAGCAAGACCCCCTACACTGCCCGAACACCACTGCACTGCCCTAAACCCCGAAACACCAGCCCCAGCATGACCCCCTACACTGCCCGAACACCACTGCACTGCCCTAAACCCTGAAACACCAGCCCCAGCACGACCACCTACACTGCCTAAACACCACTGCACTGCCCTAAACCCTGAAACACCAGCCCCAGCACAACCCCTACACTGCCCGAACACCACTGCACTGCCCTAAACCCTGAAACACCAGCCCCAGCACGACCCCCTACACTGCCCGAACACCACTGCACTGCCCTAAACCCTGAAACACCACCCCTGCATGACCCCCTACACTGCCCGAACACCACTGCACTGCCCTAAACCCTGAAACACCACCCCCTGCAGCACCCCCTACACTGCCCGAACACCACTGCACTGCCCTAAACCCTGAAACACCACCCCCTGCACCGCCCCCTACACTGCCCGAACACCACTGCACTGCCCTAAACCCTGAAACACCACCCCCAGCACGACCCCTTTACTGCTCGAACACCACTGCACTGCCCCAAACCCTGAAACACCACCCCCAGCACGACCCCCTACACTGCCCGAACACCACTGCCCTAAACCCTGAAACACCACCCCTGCACGACCCCCTACACTGCCCGAACACCACTGCACTGCCCTAAACCCTGAAACACCACCCCCTACACTGCCCGAACACCACTGCACTGCCCTAAACCCTGAAACACCACCCCCAGCACGACCCCCTACACTGCCCGAACACCACTGCACTGCCCTAAACCCTAAAACACCACCCCCAGCATTACCCCCTACACTGCCCAAACACCACTGCACTGCCCTAAACCCTAGAACACTACCCCCAGCACGACCCCCTACACTACCCGAACACCACTGCACTACCCTAAACCCTAAAATACTACCCCCAGCACAACCCCTACACTACCCGAACACGACTGCACTGCCCTAAACCCTCAAACACTCCCCCAGCACAACCCCCTACACTACCCGAACACCACTGCACTGCCCTAAACCCTAAAACACTCCCCCAGCACGACCCCCTACACTACCCAAACACCACTGCACTGCCCTAAACCCTAAAACACTACCCCCGCATGACCCCCTACACTACCCAAACACTAATGCACTACCCTAATCCCTAAAACACTACCCCCGCATGACCCCCTACACTACCCTAAACCCTAAAACACTACCCCCGCACGACTCCCTACACTACCCAAAGACCACTGCACTACCCTAAACCCTAAAACACAACCTCCTACACTACACAAACACCACTGCACTACCCTAAACCCTAAAACACTTCCCCTACACTACACAAACACCACTGCACTACCCTAAACCCTAAAAACTACCCCCAGCACGAACCACTACACTACCCAAACACCACTGCACTATCCTAAACCCTAAAAAACTACCCCCAGCAGTATCCCTACACTACCCAAACACCACTGCACTACCCTAAACCCTAAAACACTACCCCCAGCAGTACCCCTACACTACCCAAACACCACTGCACTACCCTAAATCACTACCCCCAGCACGACCCCCTACACTACCCAAACACCACTGCACTACCCTAAACCCTAAAACACTACCCCCAGCACGACCCCCTACACTACCCAAACACCACTGCACTACCCTAAACCCTAAAACAATCCCCCCAGCACGACTCCCTACACTACCCAAACACCACTGCACTACCCTAAACCCTAAATCTACCCCCAGCATGACCCCCTACACTACACAAACACCACTGCACTACCCTAAACCCTAAAACACTACCCCCAGCACGACCCTCTTCACTACCTAAACACAACTGCACAATTTGTTACAGGCGTTGCAACGCAGGCCTGTGGTGCTTACTGGAAGTACCTAGTGGGCTAGTTGGGCCCCAGGGACCCTCAGGATTCAAGGTGACCTAATCCCCCAACTTAAAACGCACCACGGTGCGCGTTTGCACAGTGGTGAAGGGAGTGGGCGGGGCCTCAGGTGACATGTGCGCAAACACGCCCTGTGGTGCGTTTTAAGTTGGGGAATTAATTCCCTTTGAATCCTGAGGGACCCTGGGGGCCAACTAGCCCACCAGGTACCTTCAGTAAGCACAACAGAGTTGCGTTGCAGAGAGGTGAAAAAAGGTGTGTGGCCTCGGAACGCCTCTCTGCAACTCAGCTCTGTGGTCCTAACTGTAGGTACCTGGGGGCTAGTTGGGCCCCAGGGACCCTCAGAATTCAAGGGGACTTAATCCCGCAACTTAAAACGCACCACGGGGTGCGTTTGCACACATGTCACCTCAGGCCCCCTCCCTTCACCACTGTGCAAACGCGCCCTGTAGCGCGTTTTAAGAGGTAGTTTTAATCCCCTGCCCTATTATGTACTAGGGACTTGCAGAGGAGGTCATGCTAATCACAGGGGTACCCCAACGCATAGTGTTCCCTAGTGTATGTAGGTGTTTTCACTGTATTCTAAGTGTCTTTTAGCATAGCACTGGCTCTGGTTAGTCAGAGTCAGTTACCACCAGTACCCGACTGAAAAAGTTGTGGGCACAGGATGATTTTGCAACAAGGCCTCTTTCTGCTCCTCTGTTGGTTCTTTCTGCACATCTTTTGCTTCTTTCTGTGCGTTTTTTCTTCTTTCTTCACATGTCCTACCTCTGTAGGCATAGTTAGAAACTAGCATTTAAAAAACCTTTGAAATTCACTTAAAAAATCATAGGTTTCAGGCACGTTATAGTTAGAAATTAGCATTTAAAAACCTTTGAAATTCACTGAAAAAGCCATAGGTTTCAGACACGTTATAGTTAGAAATTAGCATTTAAAAAACCTTTGAAATTCACTGAAAAAACCATAGGTTTTAGGGACAGTTATAGTTAGTTGGACATTTCACTCGTACAAAACCATAGAAATTCCCCCGTTATAGTTAGTTCAGCTAACTATAACTCGCGCCCCGCAATGCACTGCTGATGACGTCACATATTACATCACTCATTACATGGTCAGTGACATCACTGATGACATCACTGATGACATCTCAAATGACATCACTGATGACATCATCCATGTGATAATTTCATGCATCTTCTCACACCCTAATATAACTTTTGATACACCCACTCTAAATTACAGACTGCCATTCTCAAAACCATAGACACTTCAACACCAAAAACTACATACCCTCTCACTGATTCTTAGGTCTACACACACATCCACTCACTCACCCGTACAGTCACTCATACTTAGTCACTCAGTACAGGACTATCATATGCACTCATACACCTATATAAACACTCACACACCGCCACTCATCCATAGAGGTACTCACACACCTAGTCAGTCATGCAAAAACTTAATCACACACCCATTTACTCACCTATACAGTTATACACACACCAGCTCACTTACTCATACAAATACTAGCACATTCTTACGCTCTTATACAATCACTGATACAAGTACACACTCATCCATACAGCCACTCTCACAATCACACACTCTCACTTATAGCCATTTATATACTCCAACACACATATATACTGCCTTTCACATATGTAGTTACTCACACATGTACCACTGAGATATACATTCAATCACTAACACACCCATACACACACTCACCCACCCATACAGTCCATCACAGATGCACTCTTGAAACCATGCACCCAGTGAATCACCAACTCACACATCTATGCACAGAGTCACACACACCCCACCCACACAAACACTCAGGCACCCATACAGATACTCAGACAATCAATCAATAATCCATGTAGACACTCATGTAGCTATTCAGAAAGCCATGCAGCCGCTTACAAACCAACAGACAGACGGATACAGACATTCACACAGTTTAGTCACTAACCCATGCATTCAGTAAGATACATTTAATCACTCACTTGTAGAGTCAGTCACTCACGTACTAAATCATCCATTCAGACACTTATACACCCACTCATTCTTCAATACGCCTTTCCCTATATATATTAAACATATTTAAACTTTACAGAAACACAGTCACTGGATGATGTCATCAGTGATGTCATCAGTGATGTCATTTGAGATGTCATCAGTGATGTCATCAGTGATGTCACTGACCATGTCATGAGTTATGTAATATGTGACGTCATCAGCAGTGCATTGCGGGGGCACGAGTTATAGTTAGCTGAACTAACTATAACGGGGGAATTTCTATGGTTTTGTACGAGTGAAATGTCCAACTAACTATAACTGTCCCTAAAACCTATGGTTTTTTCAGTGAATTTCAAAGGTTTTTTAAATGCTAATTTCTAACTATAACATGTCTGAAACCTATGGCTTTTTCAGTGATATATATATATATATATATATATATATATATATATATATATATATATATATATATATATATATATATATATATACCTAGTTATAGTCAGGACCTATTTTCCATAGGAAATTCACAACATTCTATTTCCAATAACTTTGGCGCCGGTTGATGAATCTTCGCAAAATTTTCAAAACTCGTGGGGCTCTCCGGTCCGCTCCTATCCTGAAAGTCTCGGGGTGATTCATAAAGTGGGGGCCGAGAAAATAGGGGGGTCCCAAAACGTGTTTTCCCCATGCAATTTTCCATAGGAACCTTTAGTCGCAGCTACAGCCCGAACTGCTGAACGGAATTACACCAAATTTGGCAAAAAGGTAGCCCTTGGTTCAGAGTCGTGCCTTTTGGTTAAATGGTGTAAATCCGTTCAGTAGTTCCTGAGAAATTTGAAAAAGAAAACACATATATATCTGGGCGGAGCCTAACCACACATGTCATCGTGAGATCTGATTGGCTGTCAGCACTTCATCCTGGAATTGCTGGCAGCCATCTTGGGACCAATATAAATGATAGTACCCCATTGAAATGCATTGTAGTGAATTGAAGATTTTGAGGGTTACCAAAAGGAGAACTATAAAGGGTGATAACAGACTTTAGTTACATTAGAATTCATTTGTTGATGGTACCATACTAATTTCAGGAATTGTGGTGTGTTCTAAGGTGATTTTACCCTGTGAAAAACTTTCTGTTGGTATATCATGAATCATGTTTGAGAGAAAACTATTTTCACATGCTTGTCCCATACAGTTTTGGAAGGTGCTCCAGAAGCTAAAATGAGAGCATATTTTCAGTAAATTCACATTATCTTTCTCAGTCATGTGAGAATGAAGTCTGACATTCTCAGTAAAACATGTACATCCAACAAGGGCAGAGACTGTCAGTTGATTCCTTTGTGTTCTACTGCAGCTTCCCAGAGTGTTCTAAAGAACAACTAGAGTGCTAACAGCCTTACTTATGACAAAAGGATGGCACACCTGAACCCATCTTGATTGGAATAAACTGGTAACACTTAAAACATTTAATTTAAAAAGGAACAAAATGATGGGGTTCATTTTGTCATAGAAATTATGGTTAGTGCTGTAGAAAGAAAAATTAGGACATGTTTCAAGTGTGATCTCAAATATCTTCCTGTTATATTTCAACAGGAGCAGCCTGTCAGTTGATGCCTTTGTGTTCTACTGCAGCTTCCCAGAGTGTTCTAAAGAACAACTAGAGTGCTAACAGCCTTACTTATGACAAAAGTATGGCACACCTGAAGCCATCTTTATTGGAATAAACTGGTAACACTTAAAACATTTAATTTAAAAAGGAACAAAATGAGGGGGTTCATTTTGCCATAGAAATTATGGTTAGTGCTGCAGAAAGAAAATTTAGTGCATGTTTTAAGTGAGATCTCAAATCCTCTTCTATTTCATTAGAAAATTCTGACATGCAGACTGAAACAATCACTTTCAATACCAGCAGTAGACTTCCAGTTAACTCCCTGGTGAGCAGTAGCTTTACTACAGTGATCTAATGAACAACTAGAGTGCTAACATTCTGAATTTATGGCAAATGTGTGACACATCTGAATGCCTTCTTGATGGAATCAAAGTAAAAACTGAAAGCATTTCCTACTGAGGAGACTGCAGTAAATGACGAAATTAGGAAACTTCATAACAAATAAGTCTCCCAAGATGGCCACCAGAGAAAAAAGAGCCCAAATGTAGCACAAATATCACCCAGATGTAGCCCACATATAGCCCAATGACAGAAGTGTGCAAAACACTTTTTATTTTTATTTTTTCTGCAGTTTTATATAGTGCAAACTGGTCAGGTATTGGAGCGTTACATCTTACTTGGACCCCTTATTGCGTATTTTGCACGAAGTACATGAGATTGATCTTGCGAAACATTGAACTTTACGATTCTGTTAACCTGAAGTTGCTCTGAACCGGGCTTTGTAACACCCGTTTTTACCTACTGGTTTTAATTAATTCTCACTGTATTGTATTAGGAAAGAGGATTTACTGTTTTTATGTACACTTTTATGATCTATGTTTCTAAATCAGATCAAATAAAGTTTAATGAATTCTATGGCAGGACGGAGGCGAGGATTATGCATATCTTTCCTCACTTTATTTGCATAGCAGTTCAAAGAAAACATAACACAACAATCATTAAACAAAAGACTACACAACCACATGAACCATTAGGGGTAGTCTCCAAGGCAACTATAGTCCAATCATATCACAGTCCATCGTATATAATATCGTGACGTCCCTTCCGCTTCCTCTTTCTTCACTGCTCATCAGTTAAGTGCATTCCTTACATTCTTGGCTTAATCTGACGTTGTTGCTGTTTGTATAGCGGTTTCTTGTGCACGTTATTAGCATTATTGCCTTGGTATTGTTTCATATTCCCTGCGCAGCAGGCTCTTGCCCGAGCGCGTTCTCCCCCTCGCAGTTTCTCCCGCTGTGTGCTCTGCGCGCGGTGAGATCCTGTCAGGCGTGTCTGGTCTGAGCGAGGCAGCTCCGTCGAGCGCTCCCGCTGGTCTTTACGCGCGTTTGAGAATCCGGTCACTCCTTTAGTGTCCGCTTGATTCCCGACCAACCCTCGCCTAATTTTGACACCGCTACGCGGTGATTTCCCCACGCGGCCACGTTAGTGACCAGCGCCACCTGGTGGTGGTAATTGGTATTGCGCCTCTGTCTATTCTTATAACAGCTTCGTGGAAAGCCCAGCTGTTGGAGCACCGGCGAGGGGGCTGTCTTAAGGATTTTAAGGGCATTTGTTCTGTGCTCACACCCTCTGCTATCATGTCTTCTCCAGAAGACCATTTTTACTCCTCCTACCAGGAAGTGGAGGAGGAATGGCCCACCAACTTCTCCCTCCAGCAGTGGACCAAGCCCTCTCTCTGGCTATTTCTAGGGCGCTGGCTCCTCTTAGGGATCAGGTTGATAAGCTGGCGAAAAGCATCCCTGGGGTGTTCAGTGACCCAGATCTGGTGGTGGCGGGTCCAAGTAGCTCCCAGATGGGGAATAAAAGGGCCGTTAGGCATAACGCGGGGCACGTGGAAGGATTTGATAAACTTACGGAGACCTTCCTCAAGAGTGCGCGAACGCTAAAACATGCACCCTGCCGGGAGGAGGAGGGGCCCAGACAAAATTGCGACACTGTCACCACTATTGTAGACCCCGACGGCGGGTTTCCCTTAGAGGGAGAGGGTGTATCGGAGGATGATTTCTCCTCCGATGAGGATAAGGACTCTGGGCGTCCCTGGCGTCCAGAGTCCCACTCCTCTCAGTCCCCGTTTGAGGACGGGGTCCACTCGGACATGTTCGAGCCTACCCAAATGTACCATCCTAGGTCGGCAGAGTGGACACCTGACGCCAAAGTGGCAGAGTATGTGGTGGGGAAAATCCATCAACCCCTTGAAAGGGAGGTCAGGAATAGGATGAGGGGAGAATGCCCCAGGCCCTCACTGAAGGGGAAGGTGGCACACACGCCTGAAATTGATGAGAAACTATGTACCTTTTTCTCCAAGTATATGAGGGATCCCAAGAAAGGAATTGATAGGTCTTGGACGTGGTAAGGCCCTTGACCCAAATTATTCAATTGACGGAGCGTTCCAAAGAGTCAGGATCCCCTTTGTCCACGGATATTGTGGCTGGTTGGGCGCACTACCCTAAACCCTAAAACACTACCCCCTCCACTACCCAAACACCACTGCACTACCCTAAACCCTAAAACACTACCCCCAGCACGACACCCTACACTACCCAAACATAACTGCACTACCCTAAACCCTAAAACACTACCCCCAGCACGACTCCCTACACTACCCAAACACCACTGCACTACACTAAACCCTAAATATACCCCCAGCATGACCTCCCACACTACACAAACACCACTGCACTACCCTAAACCCTAACACACTATCCCCAGCACGACCCCCTACACTACCCAAACACCACTGCACTACCCTAAACCCTAAAACACTAATCCCAGCATGACCCCCTACACTACCCAAACACCACTGCACTACCCTATACCCTAAAACACGACCCCCTACACTACACCAAACACGACTGCACTACCCTAAACCCTAAAACACTACCCACAGCATGACCCCTTCACTACACAAACACCACTGCACTGCCCTAAACCCTAAAACACTACCCCCAGCACTACCCCTACACTACCCAAACACCACTGCACTAACATAAACCCTAAAACACTACCCCCAGCACAACCCCTACACTACACAAACACCACTGCACTACCCTAAACCCTAAAACACTACCCCAGCACGACTCCCTACACTACCCAAACACCACTGCACTACCCTAAACCCTAAATCTACCCCCAGCACGACCCCCTACACTACCCAAACACCACTGCACTACCCTAAACCATAAAACACTACCCCCAGCATGACCCCTACACTACACAAACACCACTGCACTACCCTAAACCCTAAAACACTACCACCAGCATGACCCCCTACACTACTCAAACACCACTGCACTACCCTAAACCCTAAAACACTACCCCAGCACAACCCCCTACACTACCCATACACCACTGCACTACCCTAAACCCTAAAACACTACCCCCAGCACGACCCCCTACACTACTGCACTACCCTAAACCATAAAACATTACCCCCAGCATGACCCCCTACACTACCCAAACACCACTGCACTACCCTAAACCCTAAAACACTACCCCCAGCACGACCCCCTACACCACCCAAACACCACTGCACTACCCTAAACCCTAGAAAAGAAACCCCCACCCCATGCCCAATCCCCCTTACCTCTCACTCCTCATGGTTCCTCTCTCCTCGTGGTTCCTGCTTCACGTCATCTCTGAGGGGCGGTGCACTGTTGTGAGGAAACGGAACAGCCTCTGTTTCCTTACAATGACATGGATCGTCTACATGTTTGTAGAACGCATGGTCATTTACCATACATACCTTTACAACAAAATTCGTTGTAAAGGCATGCGTGGTAAATGACCATGCGTTCTAAAAAATGCGTAGAAATGACTTCGTGATGTACAACGCATGCATGGTAATGCATGCGTTGTAATGGTATCGCAAAGTAAAAAAGTCATTGTAACGGCTGTTTACCGATCGAAGCTGGCCCCTGTTCTTCAGTGAGATGTTTATTTGATTAATTAGGAGGAAGGAATGTGTTTTTTTCCGAAAAGTGCATTCCCGGCTGTTGTATTGTGAAAGTGTCCGCGTGGCCTGGTTTCACTTCCGGTGAGAGAGTGGAAGAGTCTGTTTGGATCTAAAGGAGTTCTGTTGTTGGACGGGGCCGGCGCGACATGTCATCAGAAAACATAGCTAATGGAAAGCGTCCTCCTGAAGTGTGGAGCAGTGCCATGAGAGGTCAACGAGTGTGCGTCCCACCGCAGTATGACCGTACCGCGTGACCCATGTGCCGCCCCCAAGGTACGGGAGGCAGAAGCGGCATCGCAGGTCCTCTTGAAGACCGTTGTAGCACTAATTCTACATTTTGGTACTAGGGCATTTTAACTTCGTTGTTCCTGCCAGATACAAAGAGAAGATCTTGTGTTATTCAGTGCCCTCGTTACCTTTTTTGTGGGTTGTGGTGCTTGTCACTTCGCTGCCCCGCCGGTGCACACGACTGGGCACCCCACCTTGTGTGCCATCTGCAGGGCCTCCTGCCCTCGGATCACTGGTTTCGGTTTCTGGAGTGGCAACATAAACAGTTGCTCCCAAAGGACTAGCCTGAACACTTAGGTGAATATCCCCTGCACCAGCATTCCACGGAAATTCTTTCCTAGCTCTCCCACGCCAACGAGCACGGCTCCGCTCGCGACACCGTATGACGTCATCGGAGCCATAAGAGGACCTCGCCGGCGTGCTGACGTCAGTTCCACCCATTTTTTCCATGCCACCGAGGCAAACAGGGGACCGAGACATTTTCACATGTATACATAGTATAATAAATATATATATATTCACTGAAAAACCATAGGTTTCAGGCACGTTATAGTTAGAAATTAGCATTTAAAAAACCTTAGAAATTCACTGAAAAACCATAGGTTTCAGGCACGTTATAGTTAGAAATTAGCATTTAAAAAACCTTAGAAATTCACTGAAAAAACCATAGGTTTCAGGGGCGTTATAGTTAGTTGGACATTTCACTCGTACAAAACCATAGAAATTCTCCGTTATAGTTAGTTCAGCTAACTATAACTCGCATGCCCGCAATGCACTGCTGATGACGTCACATATTACATCACTCATGACATGGTCAGTGACATCACTCATGACATCACTGATGACATCTCAAATGACATCACTGATGACATCACTGATGACATCATCCAATGAATGTGTGTTTTTCTGAAAATTAAATATGTTTTATATATGTATATCTCAAGGTCGATGGAAGAATAAATGGGTATAAGTGTCTAAATGGATGATTTTTGTTTTGTAAAATTGATTGTATAACTGACTAAGTGTATCTTAGTGAATACATGGGTTAGTGAGTAATGTTTAAATATGAAAATATCTGTATCAGTCTCTCACTTTGTGTATAAGTGGCTGCATGGGTTGGTGAGTAGCTACATGAGTGTCTATATGGGTTATTAGTTGGTTTTTGAGTATCAGTATGAGTGCCTGTATGGTTCGGGTGGGGGTATTACTTAGTGCATAGATGCATGAATGAGTGACTCACTGTTTGTATGTGTTGAAGACAGCATGTGTGCAGGACTGTATAGGTGGATGAGTATGTGTATGGGTGTGTTAGTGAGTGAATGACTGTCTCAATAGTGTCTTTATGAGTAACTACATATGTTTTAAACTAGTATATGTGAGTATTGGTGTATATAAGTGAGTATATGTGAGAGTGAGAGATTGGAAGAGTTCCTGTACAAATAAGTAGGTGTTTCTATAAGTGATTGTTTAAGAGAGTAAGTATGTGTACGTTTCTGTAGAAGTAAGTGTGGTAGTGTGTGTATAACTGTATATGCAAGTAAATGGATGTTTGATACTTTGTTTGCATGTGTGACTATGTGTGTGAGTAACTCTATGGATGAGTGGTGGTGTGTAACAGGATGTACAGGTGTATGAGTACATATGATGAGTGAGTACATGTATGAGTGACTGTATAGGGACTGTTGGTGAATGAGTGGATGTGTGTGTAGATCTTGGAATTACTGAATAGGTGTGTTGTAACTGGTATTGGTATGTCCATTGTTTTGAAAATGTTAGTTTGTATTTTTGAGTGTGTGTATCAAAGGTTATATTAGGGTGAGAGGAGGTCTGCCACTCTATCACAAGGATGATGTCATCAGTGATGTCATCAGTGATGTCATTTGAGATGTCATCAGTGATGTCATGAGTGATGTCACTGACCATGTCATGAGTGATGTAATATGTGACGTCATCAGCAGTGCATTGTGGATGCGCGAGTTATAGTTAGCTGAACTAACTATAACGGGGAATTTCTATGGTTTTGTACGAGTGAAATGTCCAACTAACTATAACGCCCCTGAAACCTATGGTTTTTTC
>CAWUFW010032726.1:0-13420 GCA_963921515.1 Calotriton arnoldi | reverse complement strand
CGGTCGTGCCCGCTTAGCCTAAAGGATAATTTTATAGGTAAGACTATTGCTTAGCACTTTGCCCACGCACGCATGGCCTCTTTTATGGCATATTAACACTAGTACCTTCTCTTTTTTCAGCCCCAATTCTGTGCTTTACCACAAGCAGGCATGATTAACTCATGAATGCCATGGCATCCTTTTGCTTTTTTCTACTGAGACTCATATGAGTACTCAATTCCGATGATTCTATTATTATTTGTATTATTTATATTTCAACTACACGCTATGTGACTCATTCACTCCATTCCTCTTCACAGCCCCGGACAGCCGAATGCCCATACTTATCAGGCCCTGAAGCCCGCTGTTGGTCTCCACTGCAGGGCCACATATCTAGGTACCATTCCCTTATCCTCTGGTGGTACCTTGCAGGGCCCACCTGTACTTGCATGGGACCCACGTATGCCTTGTCCTAGACACGTAATGAATCCCCCTCAAGTCTGGACGGATGAGGTTATTACCTACCTCCACTGTTTGACAACTAATTGTCTTGCTTCTTTCTTTCTTCTTTCCTCCTCTTTTTCTTTTTTTAGTATATGTTTGTTTACCATTGTGTAACTAATCCTTTCGGCATGTAATCCTTGATGTCTTGATGATGATCCTATGATCTTGTAAGGATCGAAATGTCATTGACTCCTGTACTTTGACCTTACTGTAATGTATATAAGGGTAGTAGTGCTGTTGAATGTTGATGAACCCATTTTGTTATTTCTGCCACATACATATGCTGAGTTTTTTAAGTCATATTTGACTGGTTTTTCGTTTGTGTTTTTTCTCCCACCTATTTGTCTGATATTTGTGCTTTAAAATGATCAATTGGACAACAGATATAGGCATCATCATGCCCCTATTATAATATTATTGTTGTATGTTTTCCTTTATAATACAACGTACTCCTGGTCTCACAATACCCATGGATTCCCCTTGTTTTTTATAAACAGCCACTGGAATTGCAACTCCCAAAAAATTATAGAGACAGCAACTTAAAATAAAACCACATAGAAACAATGTTGAATTAAATTAATTATTTTACTATGTAAAATTCAAATTAAATTAAAATAATATCCAAATATATATAACTAAAACATAGCTATTATTATACAATATTTCAATAAACGTTTAAATGTAATAAATAATGTTACTTTAGTTTTTTAAATATTAATTACATTAATTGCAATTAATTCTGTACATAACTTTTAATAATATTTTCTACATAATAAATATTTATAAACGATATGCTTTAGGGGAGATTGCATTTTAATTTAAATGCAAATGGTGTAGCTTTATCTAACAAGGCTACCAACACTTGCAACACACCTGAGATTTAAAAGAGTGATTGTTCTTAATTCTACCACTCATCGCCAGTTGAAACTCATTCCAATATCTATCGATCACACACAGGCTGACCACATAAGAAACAATCTCACACACCAAACTTCTTTTCCTGTCTTTACTATGTGAGTGAACATGTATGTTGATTTGCCCCTCATTTTGGAGATAATTACCTGAAGAGTTGAGTGTTTACAGACAAAGGATAAACATCTTTGGCATGACCAGAGAAGCTGTTATTGCCAGATACTTCTTCTCATCTGACATGATCCTTGGCATGGTTCCACTGAGAGTAGGAGATTGATTTACCTACAGCCTGCTCCCAGGCTATCCCTGCCTATGTCAAAATACTGGTCCCACTACATTTCATGGCCACTGGATCTTTCCAAAGGGTTACCTCTCACATAGTAGGATTCTCACAGGAAAGCCTATCTTGATGCGGGCCTCAGGTACTGAGATGCATCAACAGAAGAGTCCACCAATTTATCACCATGCTACATGCCCTGGTGAAAAGGCAAATGGTGTCAATGGAATTCTATGCCTTTGACCACTTACTTCGTGTGCTAGGTACCATTGGCTGCACCCACATGACACTTCAGCTACCTCACCACAAAGCACACCTTTTCTACTACACACACCTTTGTCATTCCATCAGTGTGCACGCTGTCTGCAATGCCAGGGGCTGTTTCACTGATGTGTACACTGCCTTTCCTGGAAGCATACATGACAGCTATACTTTCCAACAGTCCCCTCTTGCCCTTCATTATGTTACTCAGGAATTCAATGACATGTGGCTAATTGTTAAGTATAAATAATTAACACTGAAGTTACATGTCTCTGTCTGTGCCATCTTTAACATACTTAGTCATCACTACAACAATACATACATATAACCCTCTCATCCACTGCATGCTTTTAGGCATGATGCATTACATATAGCATAGAGGCCTCTTTTGAAACATTTCACATGTTTTTGTTGCAGGTGATGTCATGTATACACTCCCTCCCTATCTTCTCGTACCATGGAAGAGGCCAACCATATTCCCTCTATGCTGATGATACCCAACTGCTTCTCTCTCTCTCCCAACCAGGATCCCCAATCCCCCTATTTGTGCCCCTGTTTGGAAAGAGTTGCCAGTTGGATGAATAAATCTTGCCTCAAGTTAAAAGGGGACAAAACTGAGCTGATGGTACTAGGAAATAACCTCAACCCCCACTTGAGACTGGACTGGCCAGAATTCCTGGGTTCACCTCGCGCCCCCAAGACAGTTATAAAAAGTCTGGGAGTATGGCTCGACAAACCTCTGTCAATGGAAGACAAGGCTACTAAGCTTTCGGCCAGCTGCCACGACATTCTCAGTGTATCTTCATCTGCCACAAACTCACCAGTACCTGGAAGAACAAGATTTCAACAGTATATCAAATCCAGTTATCTCTACATTTCAATATAGTACTTTATTAAACATTGTTCTGGAAATCAAAATGCAGTTGTTACCATCAGTGCAAAAAAATTATGAAATGAAGGGTTGATCTAGGACTGGAATTATTATAGCTCAACCATGTGAACTCACCAGCTCCGGCCACAGATCTTTGAGCTTTGGAGGTCCCCCATGAGGTCAGGTGCTGAACCTGTGTCTTTATAGTTGGTGATACAAAAGTAACTCCAGATGCAGCAACTAGAGAGACATAAATGATATACAATATGTATTATCCTTCCACAAAAAATTCTCGAGAGCAGAAATGCTGACACATTAGTGATACATACCAGAAAGGAAAACAATCAGCATCAATCAACAAACGTTTAATATTTTATATACTTTCAAAAAAATGATTACTTGAAAGGACTAATGCTGCGATATCAAAGTGAAGAACATAAGTTCCTAGACTTACCCGAGCAATGGATGGTAGAGGGCTGAATAGCTGCAGCAACGATGTCTCCTGATGTCATCAGTGTTGTTGTTATCAAGGTGGACACCTAGGGCTGATGTATGACAGAATCTGGCAGGAGAGAAAGACATACATAGGGGAGTAAACATTCCAAATCATACAAGAAGGAGCTATGTAAAGGGATTAATTACTTTTCTTGAAAGACACAAAGATTCCTCTCCTGCAAGTTGAGATAAGGCCAAATAAATATTGTATAGTGTTACCCTTATATTTGCAATATATAATATCAAACACAGTCATAATGTATTGGGCATGGGGTCAATAGGGGTGTGTGACAAAAGATATACATAAAAAAATAAGTTAAACCCAAAGGTAAATAAGCCATCATTTAACTTACCAATCTCTATCATCGGTCTGCTATGTGGTTCGAGTACTGGTGATGGTACACTGCTAGGAGCAGTAGTCATATTTGTGCCAGGTGGTGGAAACATGTTAGCCTAAACTTATGAGCAACCTTACACTCGTAAATGTTGACAGCCGAAAGTAGTAAAGTTACTCAAAGTGTAAGAGTAAATTTCCATGTGTAGATTTGCTCACATGTACGTTTACCTTTTTGAATAGGCCCTCTTGTGTCTCTGGGCTCTTCCTTTCCCCTCCTAAATGGCCCAATATATTCTTAGCCACTTGATTTTTTTTTTTAAAGCTGCAGTTTTTATAGACCCAGAGATTACCTTCTATTTGTAAGACGCTGTGTTTTCCTTGGAGTTGCACCTAACCAGCTCTTAGGTAGACACAATAGTATATTAAATACCTGGTGGTTTGTTAGCTGATTTTACTTCAGATTCATGAGCTACCTGGTGTGCTTGGGAAACTGTGTCCCACTATGCTCACCAGTGAGTTGTGTTCTAAATAGGCATTCGGAGTAATTTTAATTAAGCCAGAATAATCAGAGTAATTTTGTAATTCTGCATTACTGCCTGATGCGGAATTACTGATAATAACATGATTACGCCCACATTTGTAATTAGAAATAATTTGGATGAAACAATCCTACCGCAAGAGCACATTTGGCGACCACAAAAAGCTGCTCATGCTGCTCTTCGTGTTCTGTTGCATTTAGCGATATTTTATTAGTGCAAAATGCATCCTTGCATCCATTTTGTGCCAAGAACCTAGTGCTAAATGCCTGGAGTAAAATGGGGGAAAATCCTGCCCCAAGTGCACAATTGCCTTGGAGGAAGGGGTGCTTGTGCTGCATTAGTGTTCTGTTGCTTTTATCCCAAAATGCATCTTCATTGACATTTTGGACACGAGGTACATTTTGTGGCGAAGAGAATAGTGCTAAATGCAGGATTACTCTTCTCGCATTTTTCCATGCAATCTCACAGACGTTTTAGGTAATTCTGTGTGATTATGCTTCACGGAATTACACAAGTTATGCCCCCCACTAGTTCTAAACAGCCTCATAGAACCATAAATCCTTGATTTCTCTCCCGCAGGAACCATGGCTAGCCAAACCTGTATACTGCTCATGCAGGTGTTTTGCATGCCAGATAAATGATTTGCATCTCATGTCAACACTGCATATACTCTCTTGCCCCTCCCCCCCACCCCCAGAAAGATCTTCCCCTCCTGACAGGTCAAGCCTACCTTTTTATGTGCTGAATTCTCTGCCCAGACTGCAGAGTCTCCACAGTCGCAAACCTACTATTAAATCATTTGTTTGTGAATTGCGAAAAAGAGTAAACTTACACAAAAGTGTAAGTTTACCTTTGCGAATCGGCACCCATATTGCTATCACATTTCCTAATGCCTATTGTCTCTCTTCTCTTTTTAAGTAGCCCCACCAATTTCTTTTATGCCCCACATAAACCCCATCAGTAGCTTACTCCAAATCCTTTAGTTGAAAGACAGGCTTTACAATGCCATCACACTTTCCTATTGCTCCCCAACCCCTGTACATTTACTCTAAAGCTGCTCTCTCCCTACAAACCATTTGTTCCCCATCTTCATCCCCTTCCTTACATTCCCTGGTTTAACTGAGTACTTGCATGATAAATGACCAAGAACTGCTGCAATCCAATTTCAGATTAGAACACAGACCCACTGTTCATCATTGAATTCTGGATGGGAGGTGACACAGCTCTCATCCAACATGGATTTAGAATACTCACCAAACACTGTCCCAAGAAGACTGGAGAAAGACCAACCATCCTTTTCAAGGATACTATAAATACAACAATCTTTCAAACTTTCAACACTTTCGAATGAGAATCACTTCTCAATTGCTCACCCACCCCTCTCTGCTCATGCTCTTTCCTGCTGATATACAGACCTCCTCCAAACACTGAGCACATCTGCAGAGGTCATCCCCAACACTGTAAACTACAACCAGCGCTGTGTCGTGGGAGGATGAAATTGTCGTTCAGCTGGACGTGCCCTTCATTCAATCTTCTCTCTGGCAAGACCCATTACAATAGGACTGATACCCCTGGTGCCCTAAGAAACAAAGACGCAAAAGACAGATTTGAGTGGACATCAACGGTAGAAAAAGAAAGAAATGGCAGAAGATTTCCAAATAATTAAGCATGAACAAAAGAAGACTCCTCTATTCCACCTGGATCTTCATATTAGAATGCAGATTCCAGGACTGCATAGAATCCTCAATTAATTCTGCAGCACAGAGTGTACTGCTACAAAGACCCCGCTCTCCCAACTCTTCTGTGAAGAACACCTAATCTCAATAACAAAGAACAGCACCTCCAAATGAGGATGCCAGCAATCTGTCTCCACAAACCAAGATTAACAAGATGGTTTCCACAGTACTCCTTTGAACAACTCCCTGCCTTCAAGTTCAAGGATCTGCTTAAGGCCAGTTGCCCATCTTGCTCCTCGGCAGACCCCTGATACACATAACCCTTCAAGGACATCCTACTCACCAGAAATGCTGCAATTGCAACAGTAATCATTGTCAGGCTACTTCACCAACAAGACCCTGTACTTTATTGTAATCATCAAAAAGATGAAACTTTTTCATGCAGACTTATGTATGTGGCTGCCAGCATTGCTTTGAGTTGCAATTAATTTTTATAGATGCCTACTTTGTTCAGGCTCTTCTGCGTTAGCTAGTGAAATGAAGCACTGGTGTGCCTCACTCACTAGGCAATGTGCCTTCACCTTGGTACATCTCCTTTACAAAATGCAAGGCACTTTCTACCGCACCACTAATGCTGAATGCTCTCAAGGCCAGAAGAATGCACCATAACTTAAGCTAACTCTCATAACGAACACGAAGCCTTTTGCTTTTATAGTCAATTTCTAGGGTTATCTTACATTCTGACCAGCATTGCGACACATATTTTGGTGTCTTTAAAGAAAGTTTGTAACACTATGGGCCCGATTCACAAACTGCACTTTGTAGTGCATTTTGTAGTACTACAAAATGTATTACAAAATTCAATTCACAAACTATATGCAAAGTTTTATACCTCCTTATTACCTAACCACATGGGTACGGAGTTCTCTGCCCCGACGGAGTCTCTGCACATGTAAGTATAGTTTTTAGTACTAAATGGAGATGTAACTTATACTTTTGTAGTAAGTTTGTGCAGTTTGCAGTGATTCACCAACTGCACATTGTGGTATGTTTTGAAGCACTACAAAACGTACTTAAAAGTGCTCTTAACAAACTATGTGTGGAGTTCATTCCTCCACAGTTACTTACACTTATATGTGTTTTGCTCTCCGCCCCAAGTAGTAAATGTGGGTGAGACTGAAGGGAGTGGATGGGGAAAAGGACAGACTTACTACAAAAGGAAATGGGATGAGGGATGAGTGAGACGGGTTAAGGGACAGGTGGGGAGGGGTTTAAGGAGGGACGACTCTCACCCACATAAGAATAAGCCAGTTGCTATACTCAGGGGGTGGAGACATGTAACTTACACTTTTGTAGTAAATTTGCACTCAGAGTTTGAGAATACCAACAACTAGTAAACTTACTTCAAAGTGTAAAGTATTTAAAAATGTAAATTACATTTGTGACTCAGGCCTGGAATTTTTATATGTTTAAAAGACTTTATTGAATCCATTATATACTGCATAACACCAACACAGATTGATCTAGCAGTAATAATCCACCAGTGAATATGCGGTATTAGATACCAAGGGAGAAAACCATAAAAGTCTTTGTAATTTTATGGGGAAGGGAAGAAAAAAAGGGAGGAAAGAGAAGGGAGGGAAGGTAAAGGAAAGATCTTACAATGAATCATAAATATTTGACAAAAGTAACAATTCGCCTCTAAGTTAACCTTATATAATAAACATTATATCTATAAACATATCATAAAAATGTAATCATATATAAAAGGAGGACAAAGAGAGAATATTCATAGAGGCCCAAAATTTTCAGAAGATACAGATATAATACTCGACACATCACTATCAACTTGGTTAAAAAATTAACTAAGAGGTAACCATAACAATTGCGCATTATGAGAAGATGTACATTGTATAGTATACATAGGGGCCGATTCCGATCTCGGTCGGAGGCGCACCCAATACTATTCGGTCGGGAAAAAAGCCATGCGAAAGCCAGTTTCCCGACCGATCCGTACAGCACACCGAACGAGCAAGTACGATGCGCACAACAGCAAAAATCCCGGCCGAGCCGTACTCACCCAAACCAGGTCCTGTTCTCCGACCGAGGCGAATCCGGAAACGCCGAATCGAGTCGCACGGAAGGGAAAATGCAGCCCCGTCCGGCCGGACAAGTACGATGCGCTTTCCGTACGCGCCCGAACCCGTCGCTACGCACGGCACGTCAAAGCATCCGGGAGAGGCGCACATAAGCTCCGAATCGCGCCACAACACGATCCACGGCTACGAGACGAACACAGCACAGACGAGGACGACGCGAAGCGACGAGGACGAAGCGAAGCGACGAGGACGAAGCCAAGCGACGAGGACGACGCGAAGCAACGAGAAGGACGAACGACACGAACCAACCATGAATCCCTTCGTCCCGATCATACCAATATTCTACATCTACTACCGGAACAGGCACGGACGCGTACGGCGCAGAAGGTAAGTCAGACACCAACCACAAAACACATACAACACGTACACGACACATCACACACATACACTGGGAATCTGAATATACTTGCAACAGCAGCACCATAGGGGCGGGATGCCCATCACCAATGCCACATATGCACACAGGGGCCTGAATGCGCGCCACCACCCCAACCCAGGGGGGGCTGGATGCCAACCACCACAACCACCCTTAGCCAGGGGGGTGCCAGATGCCCACCACCACTACCACCCTTAGCCAGGGGGGGCTGGATGCCTACCACTACTACCACCCTCACCCAGGGCGGGCTGGATGCCTATCACCACCCTTAGCCAGGGGGGGCTGGATGCCTACCACTACTACCACCCCCACCCAGGGGGGCAGGATGCCTACCACTACTACCACCCTCACCCAGGGGGGGCAGGATGCCCACCACTACTACCACCCTCACCCAGGGGGGGCAGGATGCCCACCACTACTACCACCCTCACCCAGGGGGGGCAGGATGCCCACCACTACTACCACCCTTAGCCAGGGGGGCAGGATGCCCACCACTGACTACCACCCTCACCCAGGGGGGCAGGATGCCCACCACTACTACCACCCTTAGCCAGGGGGGCTGGATGCCTACCACTACTACCACCCTTAGCCAGGGGGGGCTGGATGCCTACCACCACCCTTAGCCAGGGGGGGCTGGATGCCTACCACTACTACCACCCTTACACAGGGGGGGCAGGATGCCTACCACTACTACCACCCTCACCCAGGGGGGGCAGGATGCCCACCACTACTACCACCCTCACCCAGGGGGGGCAGGATGCCCACCACTACTACCACCCTTAGCCAGGGGGGGCAGGATGCCCACCACTACTACCACCCTTAGCCAGGGGAGCAGGATGCCCACCACTACTACCACCCTCACCCAGGGGGGCAGGATGCCCACCACTACTACCACCCTCACCCAGGGGGGCAGGATGCCCACCACTACTACCACCCTTAGCCAGGGGGTGCCAGATGCCCACCACCACTACCACCCTTAGCCAGGGGGGCTGGATGCCTACCACTCCTACCACCCTCACCCAGGGCGGGCTGGATGCCTATCACCACCCTTAGCCAGAGGGGCTGGATGCCTACCACTACTACCACCCTTACACAGGGGGGGCAGGATGCCTACCACTACTACCACCCTCACCCAGGGGGGGCAGGATGCCCACCACTACTACCACCCTCACCCAGGGGGGGCAGGATGCCCACCACTACTACCACCCTTAGCCAGGGGGGCAGGATGCCCACCACTACTACCACCCTCACCCAGGGGGGCAGGATGCCCACCACTACTACCACCCTTAGCCAGGGGGGCAGGATGCCCACCACTGACTACCACCCTCACCCAGGGGGGCAGGATGCCCACCACTACTACCACCCTTAGCCAGGGGGGCTGGATGCCTACCACTACTACCACCCTTAGCCAGGGGGGGCTGGATGCCTACCACCACCCTTAGCCAGGGGGGGCTGGATGCCTACCACTACTACCACCCTTACACAGGGGGGGCAGGATGCCTACCACTACTACCACCCTCACCCAGGGGGGCAGGATGCCCACCACTACTACCACCCTTAGCCAGGGGGGCTGGATGCCTACCACTACTACCACCCTTAGCCAGGGGGGGCTGGATGCCTACCACCACCCTTAGCCAGGGGGGGCTGGATGCCTACCACTACTACCACCCTTACACAGGGGGGGCAGGATGCCTACCACTACTACCACCCTCACCCAGGGGGGGCAGGATGCCCACCACTACTACCACCCTCACCCAGGGGGGGCAGGATGCCCACCACTACTACCACCCTTAGCCAGGGGGGGCAGGATGCCCACCACTACTACCACCCTTAGCCAGGGGAGCAGGATGCCCACCACTACTACCACCCTCACCCAGGGGGGCAGGATGCCCACCACTACTACCACCCTCACCCAGGGGGGCAGGATGCCCACCACTACTACCACCCTTAGCCAGGGGGTGCCAGATGCCCACCACCACTACCACCCTTAGCCAGGGGGCTGGATGCCTACCACTCCTACCACCCTCACCCAGGGCGGGCTGGATGCCTATCACCACCCTTAGCCAGAGGGGGCTGGATGCCTACCACTACTACCACCCTTACACAGGGGGGCAGGATGCCTACCACTACTACCACCCTCACCCAGGGGGGCAGGATGCCCACCACTACTACCACCCTCACCCAGGGGGGCAGGATGCCCACCACTACTACCACCCTTAGCCAGGGGGGCAGGATGCCCACCACTACTACCACCCTCACCCAGGGGGGCAGGATGCCCACCACTACTACCACCCTTAGCCAGGGGGCAGGATGCCCACCACTGACTACCACCCTCACCCAGGGGGGCAGGATGCCCACCACTACTACCACCCTTAGCCAGGGGGCTGGATGCCTACCACTACTACCACCCTTAGCCAGGGGGGCTGGATGCCTACCACCACCCTTAGCCAGGGGGGCTGGATGCCTACCACTACTACCACCCTTACACAGGGGGGCAGGATGCCTACCACTACTACCACCCTCACCCAGGGGGGCAGGATGCCCACCACTACTACCACCCTCACCCAGGGGGGCAGGATGCCCACCACTACTACCACCCTTAGCCAGGGGGGCAGGATGCCCACCACTACTACCACCCTTAGCCAGGGGAGCAGGATGCCCACCACTACTACCACCCTCACCCAGGGGGGCAGGATGCCCACCACTACTACCACCCTCACCCAGGGGGGCAGGATGCCCACCACTACTACCACCCTCACCCAGGGGGGCAGGATGCCCACCACTACTACCACCCTTAGCCAGGGGGGCAGGATGCCCACCACTACTACCACCCTCACCCAGGGGGGCAGGATGCCCACCACTACTACCACCCTCACCCAGGGGGGCAGGATGCCCACCACTACTACCACCCTCACCCAGGGGGGCAGGATGCCTACCACTACTACCACCCTTACACAGGGGGGCAGGATGCCTACCACTACTACCACCCTTAGCCAGGGGGGCTGGATGCCTACCACCACCCTTAGCCAGGGGGGCAGGATGCCCACCACTACTACCACCCTCACCCAGGGGGCAGGATGCCCACCACTACTACCACCCTCACCCAGGGGGGCAGGATGCCCACCACTACTACCACCCTTAGCCAGGGGGGCTGGATGCCTACCACTACTACCACCCCCACTCATAGGATGGACAATGCATGACACAACAAGCACACCACAACCTAGGGAATGCAAGATTAAGACATCCCCCCACCACCATGACAAGCGTGTGAGCAGGCTGTGTCAAATGCCTACAACACCGAACATGACATTGAACATATAATGTGACCCCCTAGCACATGTGCCACACATATATGTGTGTGGCACCCACAATGCAAGCAGCCCATGACCATTGTGGCAATGGGGCCTAAACCCCCATCATCACAGTGACCAAAAGGCAAGTGTGGGGTCCATAGCTGAAGCACATTTTGACCATTGTGGCAATGGGGTCTAAACCCCCATCATCACAGTGACCAAAAGGCAAGTGTGGGGTCCATAGCTGAAGCACATTTTGACCATTGTGGCAATGGGGCCTAAACCCCCATCATCACAGTGACCAAAAGGCAAGTGTGGGGTCCATAGCTGAAGCACATTTTGACCATTGTGGCAATGGGGTCTAAACCCCCATCATCACAGTGACCAAAAGGCAAGTGTGGGGTCCATAGCTGAAGCACATTTTGACCATTGTGGCAATGGGGCCTAAACCCCCATCATCACAGTGACCAAAAGGCAAGTGTGGGGTCCATAGCTGAAGCACATTTTGACCATTGTGGCAATGGGGTCTAAACCCCCATCATCACAGTGACCAAAAGGCAAGTGTGGGGTCCATAGCTGAAGCACATTTTGACCATTGTGGCAATGGGGTCTAAACCCCCATCATCACAGTGACCAAAAGGCAAGTGTGGGGTCCATAGCTGAAGCACATTTTGACCATTGTGGCAATGGGGCCTAAACCCCCATCATCACAGTGACCAAAAGGCAAGTGTGGGGTCCATAGCTGAAGCACATTTTGACCATTGTGGCAATGGGGTCTACACCCTCATCATCACAGTGACCAAAAGGTAATTGTTGACAAAGAAAGAGCTGCAACTGCCAAACTGCATGGATCATTCCTGGTCACAGAACCAAAAACTCATCTGTGGCAAAGTAGTGTATGTGTCCCATTGCAACATAAATTGGGGAGCCAAATACTGCAGTGCAAATGAAACATTCCTTTGGCCATGTGCAGACAAACAACACCCATGGGGGCTGAGACCGTCAACAGTCATCAATGACACAATGACAGAAGTGACCATCAGAATGCAGAACCACATATTTGCACCAATGGGCACACAAATGCAGATACCCTGTGGAGACAGCAGATGTGAGGTGAACAGATACCATACCATGGCAGCAATGGGACACACAAACCATGATCACTGTGCTGACCGATGACCTAGGAGTCCCAGGGACAGCAGGGGAAACACACCAAACAACATACAGCCAATGGCACACCCAAGATATGCCAATGCAGTGGTGCAGATGCACAAACAGGCAGACCAACACTGTCATCATACACAGCAGGTGAGGGGTGGGGGTGCCAGTGTCCCCAGGCAACAACACAACACATGAGGAGAGCTGAATACCAATCATACAGATGTGCATACACTGCCACACTAAGGTAACTCATGGATCCAAATCCCCTATGTGGGCAAGCAGGCATTGACAGGTGAGAGGGAGCACAAAACACACATGTCACACAGGCACGTAAGGAACAACAACTGACACAGCAAGTCACAGACACACCACAGCACCACCCCCAGGGCCCCCACAATGTGGTGACCCTGGGCTGAAAGAAAAATACCACTGTGATGACAAAGCTAAATGTCGTTCACACTGTGAACCACAGTCAGGTGTCCTGAGCAACTAACTACCATCACACCTACACAAGCACAAATCAATCAGCATGGCCAGTAAGCCAAGGCCAACATGGAGGCAGGGGACTAGCCGGGCA